>JASTWF010000067.1:1411069-1471020 GCA_030390025.1 Squalus acanthias | reverse complement strand
GGGGGTGGGGGAAAGTAGGGGACAGAGGAGCCCTGGATCTTGCTCTGGATCATTATCCAGCAACCCCTGCTGGTCAGTGCCGGTTGTGTGGCAGTGAAGCCGGGTCAGGAACAGCCGTGGCTGTGATGCCCCCTGTAGTGGAATAGCCCAATCGCAAATGCGATGCCATACGTAGTCGAATAGCCGACCAACGCAGTCACCTGGGTTCTCACACGTCCAATAGCCACTTGGCAACTGTACGTGGCAGGCGTCAACACTTGCAAAGGAGCAAAGGAAAGGGGATAAATCTGCCCGAAAGGGGACTAAATACCAATTGAACTATCGTGAAACTTTAAATCAAATACCGCTCACAATCAGACATTATTTTTTTAAGGCAATGTTTAGTCTCTTGTCAGTGTGTGGGTTGGTGTCCAGAGCAACACAGGGACATCTTGGCATAAGCAGGGATCCCGGATGAATCTGCGTCGCAGCAAGAAATCTTTGCACATTTGCAATGATTTAACTCTGTGCTGTGCAGAATCCGCCCTCTGGTGGACAGTTCCGGCAGCCCCACTGAACCGTCAACAGGATCAGCCGTGGCTGTGATGCCCACCAGAGTCAAATACCGCGGGCTGCTACTCACTGGCCAGGCTCACCCATCCGCATGCCGTGCCTTGTAAACCAATCGGTAGTACTGGTTCTCTCCTTACCGAGGTAATTCAAATTGCGAATTACTCAAGAGGGAAAACACAGCGTTCCCTGAGGATTTTCAGCTCAAACTCTTTATAAAAAGATTTGGTTGGTATTATGCACAACCCTCATTTTAAAACGGTGGGAAGCACTCTTGGCTTTGAGTCAAGAAGGTTGTGGGTTCAAGTCCCACTCCATAGACTTAGTTCAGGCGGACACTCCCAGTGCTACTGAGGGAGTGCTGCACTGACGGTGATGCTGTCCTTTGGATAAGACAGCAGGCATTTATATTGCACCGTTACTGTACAAAGCATTCCAAGGAGTTTCACTGAAGTGTTAAACTGAAGCCTTGTCTGTGCATTCCCATATCCTCTCCATCACCAAGACCACCTACTTCCACCTCTGTAATATTGCCCCTCCCTCAGCCCATCTGCCGCTGAAACTCTCATCTACGCTCTTGTCGCCTCTGGATTTGACTGTTCCAATGTTCTCCTGGCCAGCCTCCCATCTCCAAACCTCCATAAACTTAATCTCCTTCAAAATTCTGCTGCTGCCCATGTCCTAACTTGCATAAAGTCCCATTCACCCATCCTTGCTGACCTGCATTGGTTTCTGGTCCCCCAAAACATCGATTTAAAAATTCTCATCCTCATGTTTGAATCCCTCCGTGGCCTCGCCCTTCCCTCTCTCGAATCTCCTCCAGCCCTACAACTCGTTCCAACTCATTCCCCAACTCCCTTCGCCCCACCATTGGCAGCTATGCCCTCAGCCATCTAGGCTCTTAAGCTTTGGAATACCCTTCCCTAATCCTTAAAAATCTCCCTCTTTGACCAAGTGTTCGTTTCTCTACACAGAATGGTCATCCACACTAAACCAGCGCCAGCTCACCAACGTGATTCATTTTGTGTGAAGGGTTCTGAGGCATGGAAGAACTTGCATTTATATAGCGCCTTTCACTACTTCAGAATGTCCCCAAGCTCTTTACAGCCAATGAAGTACTTTTTGAAGTGTAGTCACTGTTGTAATGCAGGAAACGCAGCTGCCACAGCAAGCTCCCACAAACAGCAATGAAATCATTGATTAGATAATCTGTTTTAGCAATGTGGATTGAGGGCTAAATATTAGGCCAGGACACCGGGGAGAACTCCCCCTGCTGCTCTTCTTCCAATAGTGGCCGTGGGATCTTTTACGTCCACCTGCGGGGGCAGATGGGGGAACCTCGGTTTAACGTCTCATCCGAAAGACGGCACCTCCGACAGCGCAGCGCTCCCTCAGCACTGTCAGCCTGAATTATAGGCTCAAGTATCTTGGAGTGGGGCTTGAACCCACGACCTTCTGACTCAAGAATGCGACCATTGAGCCACAACTACGTCAAGCGAATGAGTTTATGCAATTGGCCAGTGTTCATTTTTGGGGTCTTGTTTTTGGATTCGTTTATGGGAACACTTATTATTTTGGTACGGAGTGATATGTAGAGTGAAGGTTTGGTTACTGTGCGTGTGTTTTCTCTTGCTCTGCTCCGTTGAGATATGACAAGCAACATTCTATTAAGCACAACTGCGGCGCGTGTTGTAAGCATATGATCTGCACTGTAATCTTTTCCAGAGGTGTATATAAAAGTAAGTTCTAGGCTAAGTGATAAACTATGGCAAGTGGTGTGGTACTGAGCCAGAAAGACCAGGAGGATCCCAGTGTGGATCACTGGATATAAAATCACTGCGGATAAAATGCAACCAGGGGGTGCTTCTCCTGATCACTGATCCCTATGAGGGTGAGCGTCTGGGAGAAGGTGTGCGTCTGGGAGAGGGTGTGCGTCTGGGAGAGGGTGAGGGTCCGCATCTGGGAGAGGGTGAGGGTCCGAGCAGGAACGTGTAGCGTCAGGTGCTCTTCCACCATAGCCTTGAAAATGTCTCCCTTTCAAGTATTTATCCAATTCCCCTTTTGAAAGTTACTATTGAATCTGCTTCCACCGCCCTTTCAGGCAGCGCATTTTCAGATATTTTATACACCCCCATAAATTCTCTCTTAAAAAGAGGGACACTAGTTACATTTATGACGAGGGGCAAAATATTTCTAACTCAGAATATCTCGGTGTTAAATTCAGTCTTAAACTTTCAAATCTCCAGGAGCTTTGCTTCTTTATATATTTTGTTTTATCCGTGCCGCAATCAACGATCCCGGTGAGCTGTGCAGTTCTGCGCCTGTTTCTTTTAATGCACCGTCTCTTTAAATGTCCATGCATGCGCAGTATTTACAACGGAGAAGTCGGTGAGCGGCCTGCGCGGGACCCTTTCCCGTTACTGCCCAGCTGCTAGGGAACATTGGCCGCAATACTACTTGCTTGTTGAAATACTCTGCCTGAACACTCTCGCAGTGTACTTGGAGTAGAAGTGGAGGAGGGCGACCAGGAGAGAATCTTTGGAATTCTCCACCCCACAGCTGTGGAGGCTGAGTCGTCGAGTATACTCGAGACAGAGATCGATAGATTTTTGGACTCTAGGGGAATCAAGGGATATGGGGATCAGGCAGGAAAGTGGAGTTGAGGTGGAAGATCAGCCGTGATCTTATTGAATGGCGGAGCAGGCCAGGACACCGGGGAGAACTCCCCCCTGTTCCTTCTTCCAATAGTGGCCGTGGGATCTTTTACGTCCACCAGAGAGGGCAGACGGGGCCTCGGTTTAACGTCTCATCAGGAAGGCGGCACCTCCGACAGCGCAGCACTCCCTCAGCACTGCACTGGGAATGTCAGCCTGAATTATAGGCTCAAGTATCTGGGAGTGGGGCTTGAATCCCACGACCTTCTGACTCAAGAGTGCGACCATTGAGCCACAAGTATATGTCAATCGAGTTGAGTTTATGTAATTGGCCAGTGTTCATTTTTTGGGGTCTTGTTTTTGGATTAGTTTACAGGAACACTTACTATTTTTGATCTTACTGAATGGCGGAGCAGGCTTGAGGGGCCGAACGGCCCTCTCCTGCTCCTATTTCTCATGCTCTTGTGTTATGTAGATAGGGTGCGTGCGTGCGAGCGAGAGCACGTCAGGAGGGTGGAAGAACAGAAACCCCAAAACAAAAAACCGACCCGACGAAAGAGAAACCAAGTCACAAAAGTACAGAACACAGAATGTTGCTTTATTCGAATCAAAGACTAGAGCCAGTGAAAAATTCGAACTTCTTCCCCGTTTTGGCATTGTTGAAATGGTGCAAGAACAAAATAAAAACAAAAATTATATATATTTATTTATATATATATATATATACTGCATGGTCACCGGCCTCTGAAAGAAACTGGGTGACCTAAAGGAAAAAAAAAAAAATCCTTTCAATGTGAGAAAAGTGGATAAAGATGGAATGCTTAGGATCAAAAAAATCATATTTTTTTGATTATTATTTTTGTTAAAACCAGCCCTTCAGGACTGAACGGTTTATATTCCCCCCTCCCTCCCCCAAAATATTGAAAATCAGAACACCTACTTTTTTTTTTTGTTAATGTTTTTCTTTTTAAAGTTACAATGCAAATCCACTAACATAAAACAAGATAAAATCAGGTACAGATAAATAGTCTCTAGAAACTTAATTTTTTGTTTTTAAAAATGCATCTGGTTTCGTTATCCTTCAACACAACACTAACACTTGTTTCTACAGCGTAGCCACTACGCTGTGTACAGTTTGTTTTAATATATATAATATATACAAAGTAAAAGTGAGCGACATACAATAGCAGGCTTTTTGTATTTTTTTTAAACTTTCTCTCTTCCTTTTAAACAGAGGTGACTTGCCCGAGCCACAAAATACGCGGCATCCGATTATACCCAAACGTGCTCCAAGTGCCCGCGGCGAATAAAAATCAGATCTGATGAAGCAGAAGTTGTAAACGGGCGCAGCCCTTTCCCCCTCGGAGTGGGTGAGCGGTAGGGGACGGGTGGGGAAATGGACAGGAACCCTTATAGTATTCTGGTCTTCAACTACGAGCCGACCCTATCTCTGCATTTACTTCGAGAGCGCTTAAACGACAACTGTGCGAAGATGGTCCCTTTGCAAGCCTGAATATTCCCCCACCCCCCTAAATTAAATTCAGTCTCCGGATGTGGGCGTCGCTGGCAAGGCCGGCGTTTATTGTCCGTCCCTAATTGCCCTCGAGAAGGTGGTGGTGAGCTGCCTTCTTGAACCGCTGCAGTCCGTGTGGTGAAGGTGCTCCCACAGTGCTGTTTGGTAGGGGAGTCCCAGGAACCCTCCCGTTCGCTCAGCTACGCCTTGTCCCCCACCCCCTAACTTCATGCAGCAGCACTTCAAGCCCTACCCCAGGGCTCGAGCACATAATCTGGGCCCACATTGCAGTCCAATGCTGCATCGTTAAGAGGTACCATATTTCGCTGGGACATTAAATCGAGACCCCCCCCCCCCCCCGCCCCGCCATCCCTGCTCAATTGGTTTCGGGGTTCTAGTTGAGGTGGACCTCATTGGAAGGGGAGCTGGGAGTTCTCTCACTATCCTGGCTAACCTATCCCCCTTAGCCCATACCGTCAAAATTATATTCAAGTAAGTCAAGTCTGCTGCCAATGCAGGGTGACTGATGGATTTTACCTACATTAATGCATTTAGGCACCTCGATGTCAACAGCTCATTTTAGGCATTACACACGTGACAAATAATCCCACTCGCACATCTCACATCGGATATTTTTAAACCTGTAAACACACGATCACCCCTGGCCCCCACCCCCCCAGGCTACAGCACGCAGTCCCAAATCTCTGCCAAAGCGACTAATTGACCATGCTACTGGGCTGTGCGGAGAGTCCTTTTGGGGGGGGGGGGGGGGGGGGGGGGTGTTAAGGTGCTCTTCCCCAGGACCATGCCCACTGACCCTGTGGAGATGGCCATTGCTAGCTGCACAGCCCTCTGCTCGCACAGCGGGGACCTGGGAACGCGCTCCACGCCCACCCGCTACAGGGCAAAGCGCACTGGCCACCTCGAGAGACACGCCGATTGAGGGGGGCGCGGCCATGCAGATGATATTTCCAAACCAATCTGCTCATGGGCCCCACCTTCTAGGCCAGGCCACATTTATTGGGGGGGAGGGGGGGGGGGAAAAGGGAGTAAGGAGAGAGTCTGGTGAATAATTAGCAAATTCCCCTGACAACACAGGAACAAATTGTTTTGTTTAATAAGACAGCAGATGCATTAAGATCTAGTGGTTTAACCATGACAACTGCACTCCAAGGCGTCTCTTTATCAGATGCTGAATACAGAATGAGAACTGGGAATAAGATTCCTTTCTTTAAAACTCCAAATACTGGGAATGCACAGCATGATGCTGGGAGGGGGGGGGGGGGGGAAGTGGTTCAATTGAGATTTTTAAGACCGAGATCGCTAGATGTTTGCTGGGTAAGGGTTATCAAGGGATATGGAGCACAGGCGGGTAAGATGGAGTCGAGGCACAGATCAGGCACTGAATCGCAGAACAGGCTCGAGGGGCTGAATGGCCGACGCCTGTTCCTAGGTATTTTGTTTGATTAACGTTCCCGTGAAGGGCCTTGGGATGGTTCTTACGCTGTGAAAGGCTCGATACAAATGCAAGCTGAATTGTCAGAACTGGAAACTGGGAGGCAACAAACCATTGTACAGGAAGAGATAAAATGTAGGGGGGGGGAGGGGCGGGAAAAAGGACAGGTAATGGGAGGGACAGAAACCATATTAAACAGAAAATGCCGAAGACACGCGGCGGGTCAGGCAGCATCTGTCGAGCAAACAGATGTTGCAGTTTTTGGGAATGGAATCTTCATCGCCCCTGTCTCTCTCTCTCTCTCTCTCTCTCTTGTTCAGCTAACGCTGTTCCTTTGTAATATTTCCCTGTTCTGGGCAAGGGTTCAACAGTCGAAACACTGACTTGTGCTCTCAACAGGTAAAGGGAAGGGGCGGGAATGTGACAAAGACACAGTTAAATGGTTTGACAACCTGTCAACAGCTTGTTTTTTTTTTGGAACCGGGTGGGAAAAGTAAAATGATGATAAATCATCTGGAGCAGGATGGGTTACACAGGTAGTGGCAGCCCTCGGGAAGCTCACTGAAGTGCCAATCTGTCACGAGTGACCACAGACAGCGTGCTGGCAAGCTGTTTGCCCGCGGAGCCAGATTCCCTGCTCGCCCGCTGTCCCTACACCTGCTCGTTCCAGCAGCAGGGGATGACTAATATGACCAGGATCCCCAGCTAATTACTCCCTCCCTAAGCTAAGGGAAACGAGGATAATTACATAGAATTAACAGCACAGAAAAACAGGCCATTGGGCCCAACCAGTCCATGCCGGCGTTTATGCTCCACTGAAGCCTCCTCCCGTCGTTCCTCATCGAACTCTATCAGCATAACCCTCTATTCCCTTCTCCCTCATGTGTTTATCCAGCCTCCCCTTAAATGCATCTATACTATTCGCTTCAACCACTCCCTGTGGTAGCGAGTTCCACATTCTCACCACTCTCTGGGTAAAGAAGTTTCTTCTGAATTCCCTATTGGATTTCTTGGTGACTATCTTATATTGATGGCCTCTAGTTATGCTCTTCCCCACAAGTGGAAACATTCTCTCTGTATCCACTCTATCAAAACCTTTCATAATTTTAAAAGCCTCTATTCGGTCACCCCTCAGCCTTCTTTTTTCAAGAGAAAAGAGACCCAGCCTGTTCATCCTTTCCTGATATGTATACCCTCGCATTTCTGGTATCATCCTTGTAAATCTTCTCTGCACCCTCTCCAGTGCCTCTGTATCCTTTTTATAATATTGAGACCAGAACTGTACACAGCGCTCCGAGTGTGATCTAACCGAGGTTCGGTACAAGTGCTGCTGCCTCTTCTGGCTTCCCGGCAGAGATCAACTCAAAAGAATACGGGGGTGGAATATCCACAGGGATTCTCCCGCTCTCCCGCTGTGGCTTTGGCAGGAGAAACGACAATGGGCTGGGTTTCCCCGGCGGGAGATCAGGTGACAATGGTTTTGCCAGAGGCCCGGTGAGCTGCGATGAACTGATGGGACACTGCTTGAATTCTCCCAGTTCTACTGATTTTAACCACGGGACACCCCCCCCCGCGAGAGGCTACTTCCTGCCAGATGACACCGTTATCATCACATCAAGTTGACCGGCAACCCGGCTGTGCCATCGCAGACCCGTGTCCTTCCAAAGACGGGCGGGGGCTGGACAACACACGGGTGGCAGTACCGGCAATTACGGGTCTGCCCCAGGAGCCGGCAGCGATGCGAGTGACGGGTTAGGAGGACGGTGCAATGCGGTGTACGGGCCCCCCAAGTGCTGTCGAACCCTGTAACCTTTTGGCACTGGCACATTAAGTAAACCAGGGGACAATAGCGCAACCACATCTGGTGTGGCCGTGGGAGAGGGCCACCCGGTCTTGGCCTAGTGCACTGGAAAGCGCGGGAGACCAAGGAATAATTTAAAAAAACGGGCGCAAGAGTGGATTCTCGATTACCCGATGAGACAGGCAAAAAGAAAACTTGAGAATAATATGCACTAACCCTCTATTTTACTTCAATACTCCTTTAATGCCCGTTGGATATACAAGTTTTTGAAAGCGGTTTAAGATTCTTACCTCAGCGTCACATTTACCCTAAAGGCTGACCTTGCTATTCAAGTTAAAAGAGGATTTCAGCCGGTCTTTGTAAACCACCATCCCTCCCTCTCTCCACTGCAGTGAGCAGTTTACAATGATGGTGACAGGGTCTGCCTCTCCCCGTGCACTACTGCAGTGAACAGTTTACAATTATGGTGACAGGGTCGCCCTCTCCCCGTGCACTACTGCAGTGAGCAGTTTACAATGATGGTGACAGGGTCACCCTCTTCCCGTGCACTACTGCAGTGAGAAGTTTACAATGATGGTGACAGGGTCGCCCTCTCCCCGTGCACCACTGCAGTGAGCAGTTTACAATTATGGTGACAGGGTCGCCCTCTTCCCGTGCACTACTGCAGTGAACAGTTTACAATTATGGTGACAGGGTCGCCCTCTCCCCGTGCACTACTGCAGTGAGCAGTTTACAATGATGGTGACAGGGTCACCCTCTTCCCGTGCACTACTGCAGTGAGAAGTTTACAATGATGGTGACAGGGTCGCCCTCTCCCCGTGCACCACTGCAGTGAGCAGTTTACAATTATGGTGACAGGGTCGCCCTCTTCCCGTGCACTACTGCAGTGAGCAGTTTACAATGATGGTGACAGGGTCGCCCTCTCCCCGTGCACTACTGCAGTGAGCAGTTTACAATGATGGTGAAAGGGTCGCCCTCTCCCCGTGCACCACTGCAGTGATCACAGTTCACAATGACTGCAGTGCGGGGGAAAGGTGTGGAGCATGTACCATTTCAGTAAGCATGGTAGGAGGAGAGGGGGAGGAGAGGGGGGGGGGGGGGGAGGTGTGCCGAGGCACATGACGACCCTGCAGTGATCTGGAAGGGGGTGGGTGCGGGGGCAGGTTATCACGTACATTGTCTATATTTACTAATTCTGCTCGACACACTTTCCTCGCTTACAGCTCTCTAAAGACGGGCGGTCCACGAACCAACGACCGGTCACACTAACTGACAGCTGGCGCCGCATCGCCCCTCGTCCACCAGTTTTCAAACACAAGGTGCCATTGTGGGGACCGCAATAGCTTTTGCCAACATCCGGAACCTCTGCTCAGTCCAGTAGAAATGAGATCGCCCTCTGGCTATTCTGGGAAATGGGGTGGACAGAAGGAGAACAGGGGAGGGTATTTCAGACGGCCAATTTGCCCTCTGCAGAGAGGAGAGAGACTGCGCGATTCCCGCAGACAAAAACCCCGTCACATCAGCGACCGGTAGCTTCGAGTGTTGGAGCAAAGAATCCGAGATTCCCAAGACCCTGGGGGAATGCTGAAGTGAGCCTCTCCGTTACAGGATTTGCCTCCTTTAAATCTCAAACAACAACAAAAGAAAAAATAGCCAGACGCTCGCCGCAAGCGCTAAACTGCCCGAGGCCGAAACCACCGCCGATTCACACCCCAAGCACGCTGCTACCCGGCCAACCGGCATCCGAACGCTGCAAGTTTCTCTCTAAACCTGCTCCGAGCCAACAGTACAGTGTCACCTCATCATAGATAGTCCCCCAAAGAGCCATAAAAAGAGTTTATTGTTAAGCGCAAGTGATATATAAAACAATAAGTGGCAACATGCTGCTATGAACAGGAAAGTGCATCACGTCAGAGACTGTGGAGGAGTGGGCACGGTTATAGTGAGGGGAGGGGAGGGCGGGCAGGGGTCGCTGTAATGACTTGGCTGGTTCTATTTGAGCAAAGGAAAGCAAGATAATAGGCAGAGGTCACTGGTGTCCCCTTAAACAAAGCAACCTTTCACCCTCAGGGGCCGACACTGGGAGACCAAGTAGAGAAGAGGAACCAGCGGATCAGCCCTTTCCAGTTACACGACGCCTCCCATTTTCAGGACACCTGCGGCTCCGGACAATTAAACACGAGCCATCAAGGTTATTTCTGAATGTAGTCAAAGGTTAGAGAGCTCGTTTCCCCCCCCCTCGATAAGAGCTTTAGGGACGGGCAGAAGAAAACCCAAGGATGCAACAACTGACGGGAGAGCACCCCCCCAAAAAAAAACAGAAGCAAATCGAATGCTGAGAATTTAATTGTGGACCCCCTTTTGACGAGAGTCTGCGGTGAATTCCCAGCGGTCCGTGACGTACAATCGCCCCTGACCCCGCCCCCCCCCACACTTTATTTTCCTGTTGGCAGTAAACAACCCCACCGGGGGGGGGTGGGGCGGGCTGAAGGGAAACCAATTTCTGGCAAAGTGGGGTGCAAGAGCAGATGACGAGAACGTGAGAGGGCGCGAGTGCAGGGGAGAGAGACCCAGCGGGCCTTTAAACCGGGGGAGGGGAGGAGGGGATCTCTGTGCGGGGGAACCCACCGCGACAGATGGAAAGGCCCGGGTAAATCCGCCGCCAACGAGCGGGGGGAGGGGGTGTGGAGAGAGATGGCAGCACAGCATTCACCACCAGAGCACCACTTGCACGCTGTGCCGACCACCCGCCGGCAGGGAAGGGGTGGTGGTCCTTTCTTCAAAAAGTCAGAAGTTTACACGCCGCTCTCACCCCGTGAGGCACGCGCTTCCTCGGAATTCTCAGTGCTGGCGGTTACCGGTGATCGGCGAGGGCAGGAGATGGAAAGCCACTTGGCAGGCCTAGCGGGAAGTCACCAGTGACCGACCGGCCGGCTGGCCAGCGCTTCGATTTGCTCAAATATCACCGGCTCCTGGCGCGACATAATTAGTGCTTCAGTATAAAAATCGAAAGCGAGGGCGTTGGGTGTCGAGGGGAGGGGGGCGGTGGTGTGAAAAGACGCATCAGTAACAGTATTCTATGAAAGAAACACTCTCTCTCTCTCTTGCGCGCTCTCTCTCTCTCACACACACACACACACACACACACGACTGAACTAATCTGTAGCAAAGAAATTTTTTAAAAAACATAAAATCCGTTGACAAAGCTTAGATTGACGCCACCAGGCGAGCTGGGTCAATTTAAGTTTTTCTTAAAAAAAAATTTTGACTTCAGTCTTTTCTTCCTCTTGTTAAATTTTGTTACTATACAGGAGCCTCATGGAATCATTTCCCCCCCCCCGCACCTCCCAAGGTTCTTTCGTTATTTAAACAGACAAATCAAACTTCACTCTACGAATCACAGGGGGTGGGGCAGGAGTGGATTTTTTTTTCTTCATGGTATCTGTTTAATGCAGACACCTTTATCTCCTCCTCCTCCCCTTTCCACATCCTGTAATTTCTTCTCAAGGGAGAGGGAGGGAGGGAGGGAGGGGAGGGGAGGGGAGGGGAGGGAGGGAGGGAGGGAAGGACGGGAAGTTTCAAATCTAATAAAAGGTTGTTTTTTTTTTAAATGTCGACACGCCACTTCACTTCCAGTTAATTCCAGATTTTTAGGAAACTGTCCCAAGATCCCGTTGCTACCGCCATTCCGTCGTCCGTCACACCCAGGCAGCTGACCCTGTTGTCATGACCAGCCAGGACTCCTGCAAGCGGGCGGGGGGGGGGGGGGGAGGAAAGAGAAAGAAAGAGAGATTTGAGAATCAAATGAATCTGGAGCTTAGTAAGCAGCCGCTCGCAACACGATTCCCAGAAGACGACAAAGAGCATCCAGCGCTGGGATTAATCCACCGTGGGTATAAACCGCCAGGACAAATCGAGCATATGTGCACACTTCCTGTTGTCATGATTTATATCAACACTTA
The DNA here is from genome assembly GCA_030390025.1 of Squalus acanthias. Classification (NCBI taxonomy): domain Eukaryota; kingdom Metazoa; phylum Chordata; class Chondrichthyes; order Squaliformes; family Squalidae; genus Squalus; species Squalus acanthias. The sequence continues at coordinate 1,459,085 of JASTWF010000067.1, read as the reverse complement.
ACATCGAAACTGCCCATTTTAAATCAGAAACCCGGCGCAGTGGTACAAGTGGTTCTGTTACTGGACTGGTCGTCCAGGGAATGCAAGCTCAGATCCCGCCATTTGAATTCAGTTTTAAACAGAGGAACGGGAGGAGGCCCATTCAGCCCCTCGAGCCTGTTCCGCCATTCAATTCTGCCATGGCTGATTTGTATTTTAACTCCCATCTACCTGCCTTGGCTCTGTAACCCTTAATACCCTTGTCTAGCAAAAATCTATCCATCTCAGTCTTAAAATTCTCAATTGACCCCCAGCCTCGACAGCTTTTTCGGGGGGGGGTTTCAGATTTCCACTACCCTTTGTGTGAAGAAGTGTTGCTTGACATCACCCCTGAACGGCCTGGCTCTAATTTTAAGGTTATGCCTCCTTGATCTGGACTACATAAGAACATAAGAAATAGGAGCAGGAGTAGGCCAATCGGCCCCTCGAGCCTGCTCCGCCATTCAATAAGATCATGGCTGATCTGATCCTAACCTCAAATCTACTATCACAGAACCATCTCCTGCATCTAACAGAATTGGACACACGAAATAGGAGCAGAATCAGGCTACACAGTCCCTGCGCCCGCTCCACTACCCACAGGGCCATGACCGATCCGAACCTAGACTCATGTCCAAATTCCTGCCCGCTCCCCGTAACCCTTAATGCCCTTTACTTCTAGGAAACTGTCTATTTCTGTTTTAAATTTAATTAATGTTGTAGCTTCTGCAGCTTTTTGTGGCAGCATATTCCATGGACCTACCACCCTCTGAGTGAAGTAGTTCCTCCTCATCTCAGTTTTGAAAGAGCAGCCCCTTATTCTAAGACTATGTCCCCTAGTTCTAGTCTCACCCGTCATCGGGAACATCCTCCCCGCATCCACCCGATCCAACCCCTTCACAATCTTATATGTTTCAATAAGATCGCCTCTCATTCTTCTGAACTCCACTGAGTAGAGTCCCAATCTACCCAACCTCTCCTCATATGACCACCCCCTCATCCCCGGGATTAACCGAGTGAACCTTTTTTGCACTGCCTCGAGAGCAAGGATGTCTTTCCTTAAGTAAGGACACCAAAACTGTATGCAGTATTCCAGGTGCGGTCTCACCAATACCTTGTACAACTGAAGCAATACCTCCCTATTTTTATATTCTATCCCCCTAGCAATGAAAGCCAACATTCCATTTGCCTTCTTAATCACTTGCTGCACCTGCATACTAACCTTTTGAGTTTCGTGCACCAGGACCCCCAGATCCCTTTGCACTTCAGTACTCTCCAGTTTCTTGCCATTAAGATAATAAATTGCTCTAGGATTTTTCCTGCCAAAGTGCATCACCTCACACTTTCCCCACACATCCCCCCCACCAGAGGAAATAGATTCTCTCTATCGACCCTATCAAATTCTTGCTAATAAAAAGCTGGAAACAAAAAGCTGGTTTCAGTGAAAGTGACCGTGAAGCTTTCGGGTTGTCGTAAAAACCCCGACTGGTTCACTGATGCCCTTTAGGGAAGGGAACCAGCCGTCCTTACACGTGGGCCTACGCGTGACTCCAGCCCCGCGCCTGCTCTCTCAAGCCGCTACCATCAGCGCTCTCGCAGGGCAACACGGGACAGGCAAGAAATGCTGGCCTCGCCAGCGATGCCCACACCCAGTGAGTGAATTTGAAAAAGTTGCCCGCAGCTGTAGTTGTAGGCTCTGGCCGGTAGGTGGTGCCGTGGAGCAAGTTTCTGAAATGTCTCTCCCATCTTGTCTATAATAATGGCTGCATGTAGTGATGATGGGGGAAGTCCCCCGTCAATCACGCCTGGAGACTGCTGTAAGCGACGGATTGATTTTACGTAATTTGTGTTGTGTAACTACCCTCCACTCTCTGCATTCTGCTGGAGAAACCACCCTGCTGCACTCGGGGAGACTCTTTGCTGTAGTTTCAGTCGCGAGGTTCGGAGTCATCACCTCCAAATCACTGGCTGGCACGGTGGTGCCAATATTCACTCCGATAATAACCACTTTTATTCAATCAACGGGCGGTCAGCAACGACGCGGGAAGATTACTAGCCTCCGCCTATGGGTGCGACCCCTTGGGCAGCAACGGCCAGTCACCGACTCTCTTCCGAGTGGCCATTTGCGAGCCTGGGTAACGACGGCTGGTTTAGGAGGTGCCTGCAGAACCACAGCCCAGCTGGAGTCAGTGACGCCAAGGAGGTAACCAGAGGGGGGGGGGGGGGGGGGGGGGGGAAACCCTCAACATAGCTACTCTCCAGCAATGCTCCCTAGAATTTGTTTTGGCGCCGCATGGCCCCTTTAAGAGGCCGCACATTGCCCAAAAAACCGCACGTGCGGTTTCTGCATTGAAAAGCCAGCAAGCCACTGGCTGGGTTACCTGGAGCGCTGTGCAGCTTAAAGGGAACATTTTATTTTGGGGGGGGGAATCTAACCTTTTCTCTGCAGTTGATACTTTTCATTAAGAGTAATCTGCTCCCAAACTGCACTGTTAGGACACAGTCTGACTCACCTTTGCTCCCTTGTCCAAGATATGTGGGAGAAACACAGGAACGGGTTTAGGCCCTTCTGTCCAGGGAGCGTGCTTTGCTGTTGGGGCAGCAGAGCAGCTCCCGACCTCTTCAAGCCCACTTCCCACCCATCCACCTACATCATCAACCTCCAAGTCTCTTACTGCCCTGTCAAACACCTCAGCTGATTCTGCCTCTTATGACCTTCTGGGTCCGTAATCCCAGCACCGTGTGTGTGTGTGTGGAGGATTTTCAGGGATTGGTGTTTAACCTTTCTGAAATGCCAGGCACAGTTCGAGGGAAGGAGTTTACAGCTGCATTTAGTGACACCACTATTCCCAGCCAGAATGGAGATGATTGGGTAATTTCCCCCGTCAATCACGCCTGGGTCTGGGGTTCATTTTATGCACATGAATTTGTATTATGTAACTATCCTCCGCTCACTGAACTTTACCAGAGAAATAATCCTGCTTTTACCGGGAGACTTTGCTGTAGTTTCGGTCATGAGTTCTGTTTGCTGTAGTGCGCAGAGACTCTTTTTAAATAGACTCTGTGGACTGTAGTTCACTATTTAAACAGACGCTGTAGACTGTTCTAGTGCGCTGTTTAAATAGACTCTGTAGACTGTTTGCTGTAGTGCGTAGTGACTCTTTTTAAATAGATTCTGTTTGCCGTAAGTCCTGCCCAGCGTCCGACCAACCTGCTGATCCGCCGTGACCTTTACCCTCCTTTCTCCCCAGGCCACTCCAGTCCTTACCTGCACACCTTCCCTGACAGTTCCCGAATTTCGGTCACGGAAGAAAGGACAGGAGCCCGGGAGCGGGGACAAGATCATAAGGGGGTGGGGGCAAACCGAGATTGCGGCCCACTTACCAGCGCGGTCGCCTTTCATGGAGTCCCAGATGTTGCAGTTGAAGTCGTCGTAGCCGGCCAGCAAGAGGCGGCCGCTCTTGGAGAAGGCCACCGACGTGATGCCGCAGATGATGTTGTCGTGCGAGTACATCATCAGCTCCTGGTCCGCCCGGAGGTCGAACAGTCGGCAGGTGGCGTCGTCCGAGCCCGTGGCGAAGGCATTCCCGTTGGGGAAGAACTGGAGAAAGCGTGAGAGAGAGAGAGAGAAAGGAAGGTGTCTCCCGTCAACAGATCGCCAGTAACACGGAGCATCCGCCACCTTCCCTTTCTTCATGTGATCCCTCAATGAACGCGGCTTGCACTCGCAACTGGCGCTAGAGCAGGAGGAGCTGCAGCATTATCACCTCCCCCCCGGTCAACAACTGGGCCTTGCTCGCCTTTCCATGCTCCCTCTCTCCATTGCAACTGCCCTCCTCTCTCCCTATTTCATCGGAACCAAAGGAGGCCATTCAGCCCCTCGAGCCTGTTCCACCATTCAATTAGATCGTGGCTGATCTGTATCTTAACTCCATCTACCTGCCTTGGTTCCGTAACCCTCATTACCCTTACCTAACAAAAATCTATCAAGCTCAGTTTTGAAATTTACAATTGACCCCCCCCCCCCCCCCCAGCCGTAACAGCTTTTTGGGGGAGAGAGTTCCAGATTTCAACTACCCTTTGTGTGAAGAAGTACTTCCTGGCATCACCCCCTGAACGGCCCGGCTCTAATTTTAAGGTTACGCCCCCTTGTTCTGGACTCCCCCCACCAGAGGAAATAGTTTCTCTCTCTCTACCCTATCAACTCCTTTAATCATCTTAAACACTTTGATTAGATCACCCCTCAATCTACTACACTCGAGGGAATACAAACCTAGTCTATGCAACCTGTCCCCATAATTTAACCCCTTCAGCCCCCCCGGTATCATTCTGGTGAATCTGCGCTGCACCCCCCTCCCAAGGCCAATATATCCTTCCTGAGGGTGAATCATCAACACTTCTGTGGTCTTCGCTCTTCTAGACCACTCGCTGGTCGCTCAAAGTCTAATGATCCCACCCTACGCACTCTTCTTTCTGCATAGATCCCAAGGGGAAATGAAGATCAACTGTACCATCCCCTACTCGACGGCCTTATTCACTCCCAACCTCCCTCAGTCTTCCCTTACCCCTCAATCTGCAGGGTTCTCTCTACCCCTCTCTCCTCCTTTAATACGTCCTTATAACCAATCTTTCAGTCATACGCTAATCTCTCATGTGGCTCGGGGTCAAATTCTGTCTGATGACGGTCCTGCGAAGCACCTTGGGTCCTTTTGCTACATTAAGGGCGCTATATAAATGCAAGATGTTGTTGTTTCAAACCCCCCCACACAGCCTGACGGCACCGAACCACTATTCACCCCACTTTCTGTTTTACTCTCTCTCTCGCCCTGCATTAAGTGCCGCGGCACCCCCCCCTTCTTTCTCCGCGGTTTCTCTCCGAGGGGAGCCCCCGGCACCCAGCCAACTTACGCAGACGGCGTTGATGTCCGACTCGTGGCCGGTGAAAGTCTGCCGACACATGCTGTCCCGCACGTCCCAGAGCTTGACCGAGGCGTCACAGGCTCCCGACACGAACGTCTTGAAGTCGGGGGACAAGGAGAGGCTCATGACGTCGCCGCTGTGGCCCGTGAACGTGGTGGTCTGCTGCCCAGTTTCAATATCCCACAGGGCACTGCGGAAAAATAAAAAGGTGGGGGGGGGGGGGTGAAAACGTCAGACATTTGCAGCAGAGATTTAAAAAATGTTAATATTTCCTAGACACCGACAAAGAGGAGAGTCTGAAGGCTCCTCGCACCCCCCGCAATGTCACACAAACTGAGCGTCCTACACAAACATCCATTGCACCACTGCCTCGAAGTAGCAAGTATGTTTGTTCTTGGGATGTGGGTGATGCTGGCAAAGATACATTGATTGCCCATCCCTAGGTGCCCAGAAAAGGTAGAAACATAGAAAAATAGGAGCAGGAGTTGGCCATTCGGCCCTTCGAGCCTGCTCCGCCATTCAATATGATCATGGCTGATCCTCTATCTCAATACCATATTCCCGCTCTCTCCCCATACCCCTTGACGCCTTTTGTGTCTAGAAATCTATCTATCTCCTTCTTAAATATATTCAGTGACTTGGCCTCCACAGCCTTCTGTGGTAGAGAATTCCACAGGTTCACCACCCTCTGAGTGAAGAAATTTCTCCTCATCTCAGTCCTAAATGTCCTGCCCCGTATCCTGAGACTGTGACCCCTCGTTCTAGACCCCCCGAGACAGGGGAAACATCCTCCCTGCATCCAGTCTGTCTAGCCCTGTCAGAATTTTATACGTTTCAAAGGTGTCGGGTGTGGGAGGTTCTTCTTACAGCGACTGTGTTTATAATAGAGAGGCTTACTAGGCCGTGTCAGAGGGCCACATAGCTTTGGACATACCATGACTCAGACTGGGTTTTTGGGGGGGGGGGGGGGGGGGGGGCGGTTATGACAGATTCCCTTCCCTGAAGAACATTAGTGACCTAGTTGGGTTTTTAAATGACCGCTTACGTGGTCTTTATTTCCCCTTGGCGCCAGAGTTATTGAATTTAACTTGCACGGTGGGATTTGAACTCGTGATACCTGGGTTGCTAGTCCAGTACCATAACCACGACACTGCTGTATCCAATTGCTACAGTACTGGCCATGTAACAAGGAGAGCCTGAAAACAATAAGCTTATTACTAAAGACTCCACCAGCCCCTTGTGCACATTCACCAGCAGGTCTGGGCTGCTGTCTGCTCACCCCTGGGGGAGATCCAACATCAGCGGCCCAGCCATCAGCAGTCTCAACCCTGCACTCAGAAATCCTCTTCCTAAATCTCTTCACCCTGCCACACCTAAACCCCGTCTGCTCTCTCAGGTGGATATAAAAGATCCCATGGCACTATTTCAAAGAACAGGGGTTGTTCTCCCCAGTGTCCTGGTCAATCCATCGCTCAACCAACATCACTAAAAAATGATTATCCCATCGCTGTTTGTGGGAGCTTGCTGTGCGAATCGGCTGCTGCGTTTCCCTACAGTACAACAGTGACTACACTTCAATGAAGTACTTCATTGCCTTTGAAGCGCTTTGGGGCGTCCAGAGGTCGCGAAAGGCGCTACATAAATGCAAGTCTTTCTTTCTTTTCACCTTAAAATCCACCGCTTCGACCAACTTCCCCCCCAACTCCTGCTTGGGGTCCGAGCAGTCCATTAGTGAAGCACCTGGGACATTCTGGGATGTTAAAGGGGGCGCGGAGGTTATCGCTACTGTACTTCTCCGTTAACTTATTTCATGCAATAAGTTTGTTGTGCATTATTTCCTATTGCTCACACTATTATGTGACGATCCCCTCCTAACTTACCCCCCCACCCCTCCCCTGCGTCTCACTGGTAAACTCACCAGGTTGTATCCCCAGAGCTCGTAACGATCTGGTTGTCATCCAGAAAGCGGCAACAGGATAAGTAACCTACGAAAGAACGGACAATGAGAATCACCGGGATTACCATCTATGAGAGGAACACAAAGTCAAAGCCGCTCCCTCTCACCGCCGCCCCCCCCCCCCCCCCCCCCCACAAAAACGCACCGATGCTTGCTCGGATGAGTGTAGGAAGGTGTAGGCACCCCCCCCCCACCCGACACACTTCCCGTGCCAGCCTAGACTGCGAGTGCCCTCGCCTGCAGGGTCACTGGATAGTGGCCATTTGCCGGCTGGTTTCAGGAGGTGCCTGTGGAACCACAGCCCAGCTCAAGTCAGTGATGGCAGGAGGGGATAGGGTTTGGGGAATCCTCAACATAGCCACTCTCAACTCTGGTTTTCAGACTGTGTCACAGATTTGGTGGTGGCGGAGGGGGGGGGGGGGGGGGGATAAATCTAATCTTTACTGTGTGGCTCAGTTACTTTACATTAATAATCTGCTCCCAACCCTAGTAGTAGGGCAGTGTGTGCCTCACGGTGTTAGGATACAGTCTGACTCACACTTGCTCCCTTGTGCAGGAGATGTGGGAGAAACGCAGGAATGAGTTTAGGCCCTTCTGTCCACGGAGGGTACTTTGCTATTGGGGCAGCAGTAGCAGCCCCACCCCACACCCCACCATGGGGCACTGAGGTCAACTGTAGCGGCCCCGAGGGGGCGAAATGCAGTTTCACAGGCTGTACCCTGTGACAGTGAGTGGTGTTCCACAGGTTTGGATATTGCTCTTACTTACTATACACATCTTAGTTATCAAGATAGACTAAAAGAGTTGATCCTCTACAATTTAGAGAAGTATAGACTTTCACTTCAGAGAAGTGTAGACTCAGAGGTGATCTGATTGAGGTTTCTAAGATGATGAAGGGAATAGATTGTGTTCCAGTTGACAGTTTGTTCCAATTAAATAGGTTAGGGAGGACCAGGAGTCACAATTTTAAGTTGTACAAGGCCAGATTTAGGTTAGATTCTATCGTAAGGGGAACAGATAGACGTTTCTGTGGCCGCAGACGTGACTCCAGGATGGTATGTTGCCTCCCTGGTGCCAGGGTCAAGGATGTCACTGAGCGGCTGCAGGACATTCTGAAGGGGGAGGGTGAACAGCCAGAGGTCGTGGTCCATATCGGTACCAACGACATAGGTAGAAAGAGGGACGAGGTCCTGCAAGCAGAATATAGGGAGCTAGGAAATAAATTAAAAAGCAAGACCTCAAAAGGTAGTAATCTCAGGATTACTCCCAGTGCCACGTGTTAGCGAGAGCAGAAATAGGAGAATAGACCAGATGAATGCGTGGCTGGAGAGATGGTGTAGGAGGGAGGGATTTAAATTCCTGAGGCATTGGGACCGATTCTGGGGAAGGTGGGACCTGTACAAGCTGGACGGGTTACACCTCGGCAGAACCGGGACCAATATCCTCGCAGGGGGGTTTGCTAGTGCTGTTGGGAAGGATTTAAACTAGTTTGTCAGGGGGCTGGGAACCTAAGTGTGGGCCCAGAACAGAGAGACACAAAGCTGGAAGTGAAAGTTAGAAAAGTAGTCAGCAAAACTAGTAGGGAGCAGAAACAAAGGTCAACAGTAAAGAGGGTCAAAGTGCAGAAAAATATTCAATAGGCAAAGTTGAAGGCACTTTATCTAAATGCACGCAGCATTCGCAACAAGGTGGATGAATTAATGGCACTAATAGAAGTAAATGGGTATGATGTAATTGCCATTACAGAGACATGGTTGCAGGGTAACCAAAGCTGGGAACTGAATGTTTCAGGGTACTCAACATTTAGGAAGGACAGACAAAAAGGAAAAGGAGGTGGTGTAGTGCTGTTAATAAAGGGATGAGATCGGTATCGGTAGAGATAAAAGATCTTGGCTTGGCAGATCGTGATGTAGAACTGGAATCAGTTTGGGCGGAGCTAAGAAACAGCAAAGGGCGGAAAACATTGGTGGGAGTTGTGTATAGGCCACCAAACAGTAGTGGTAATGTAGGGCACAGTATCAATCAAGAGATGAGAAGTGCATGTAACAAGGGCAATACGGTAATCATGGGGGACTTTAATCTACATATTGACTGGGCAAATCAAATTACCACTAATGGTGTGGAAGATGAATTCTTGGAATGCATGCGAGATGATTTCCTGGATCAGATGTGGAGGAACCAACCAGGGAACAGGCTATTCTGGATCTGGTACTGTGTAATGAGAAAGGGCTAATCAATAATCTTGTGGTAAAGGGGCCTTTAGGGACAAGTGACCATAATATGATTGAATTTTATATTAACTTTGAGAGTGATGTATTCCAATCTGAAACGAAGGTCTTCAATCTAAACAGAGGAAACTACAAGGGTATGAGGGACAAGTTGGCCATGGTAGATTGGGAGACTACACTAAAAGGTATGAAGGTGGACATACAATGGCTAACATTCAAGGAAATAATGCCTAATTTGCAACAAACATATATTCCTCTAGGGCATAAAAACCCAAATTAAAGCTAGTATTAAGTCAAAGGAGGAAGCTTATAAAGTTGCCAGAAAAAGCGGTCAGCCTGAGGATTGGGATCTTTTTAGAAATCAGCAAAGGGGGACCAAGAAATTGATAAAGAAAGGGAAAATGGAATATGAGCACAAACTAGCGAAAAATATAAAAACAGATTGTAAAAGCTTCTGTAGGTATGTGAAAAGGAAAAGACTGGCGAAGGTAAATGTAGGTCCTTTACAGTCAGAGACGGGAGAATTTATAATGAGGAATGAGGAAATGACAGAGAAATTAAATAAATTCTTTGGAAGGCAAGGGAGGAGATTGCAGAGCCTCTGGCTTTGATCTTTGGGTCCTCACTGTCCACGGGGATGGTGCCAGAGGACTGGAGAGTGGCGAATGTCGTTCCTCTCTTCAAGAAAGGAAATAGGAATGACCCTGGTAATTATAGGCCGGTTAGTCTTACTTCGGTGGTTGGTAAGATAATGGAAAAGGTCCTGAGGGATAGGATTTATGACCATTTGGAAAGGGGCAACTTAATCAGGGATAGTCAACACGGATTCGTGAAGGGTAAGTCTTGCCTAACAAATTTGATTGAATTCTTTGAGGAGGTAACTAAGTGTGTAGATGAAGGTAGAGCAGTTGATGTCGTATACATGGATTTTAGTAAGGCGTTTGATAAGGTTCCCCATGGTCGTCTCAAGACGAAAGTAAGGAGTTGTGGGATAGAGGGAAATTTGGCCGATTGGATAAGTAACTGGCTATCTCATAGAAGGCAGAGGGTGGTGGTGGATGGAACATTTTCGGACTGGAGACCAGTTACCAGCGGTGTGCCACAGGGGTCGGTGCTGGATCCTCTGCTGTTTGTGATTTTTATCAATGACTTGGAGGAGGGGACTGAAGGGTGGATCAGTAAATTTGCTGATGACACCAAGATTGGTGGAGCAGTGGATGAGGTGGAGGGCAGTTGTAGGCTGCAAAGAGACATTGATAGGATGCAGAGCTGGGCCGAAAAATGGCAGATGGAATTTAACCCTGATAAGTGCGAGGTGATTCATTTTGGTAGGGCAAATTTGAATAAGGATTACAGGGTCAACGGCAGGGTTCTGAGGAACGTGGAGGAGCAGAGGGATCTGGGGGTTCATATCCACAGATCTCTGAAGGTTGCCACTCAAGTGGATAGAGCAGTAAAGAAGGCCTATGGTGTGTTGGCGTTTATTAACAGAGGGTTTGAGTTTAAGAACCGTGAGGTTATGCTGCAACTGTACAGGACCTTGGTGAGACCACATTTGGAATATTGTGTGCAGTTCTGGTCACCTCACTATAGGAAGGACGTGGAAGCATTGGAAAGAGTGCAAAGGAGATTTACCAGGATGCTGCCTGGTTTGGGGGGGGGAGGTCTTATGAGGAAAGATTGAGGGAGTTGGGGCTTTTCTCTTTAGAACGGAGGAGGATGAGAGGCGACTTAATAGAGGTTTATAAGATGATGAGGGGGATAGATAGAGTGGATGTTCAGAGACTATTTCCTCGGGTAGAGGCAGCTGTTACAAGGGGGCATAACTATAAGGTGCATGGGGGGAGATATAGAAGGGATGTCCGAGGTAGATTCTTTACTCAGAGAGTGGTTGGGGTGTGGAATGGACTGCCTGCTGTGATAGTGGAGTCGGACACTTTAGGAACTTTCAAGCGGTTATTGGATAAGCACATGGAGCACACCAGAGTGATAGGGAGTGTGATAGCTTGATCTTGGTCTCGGACAATGCTCGGCACAACATCGAGGGCCGAAGGGCCTGTACTGTGCTGTACTGTTCTATGTATCTATGTATGTTTCTGTCTTCACGGAGGACGACACAAAAAACCTCCCAGAAATACGAGAAAACCAAGGGTGTGACGAGAATGAGGAACTTAAAGAAATTATTAATAAAAAAACAGTACCAACAAAATTAATGGGACTAAAAGTCGATAAATCCCAAGGACCGGATGACCTACATCCTAGGGTTTTGAAAGAGGTGGTCACTGGGATAGTGGATGCATTGGCTGTCATCTTCCAAAATTCTATAGATTCTGGAACGATTCCTGCAGATTGGAGGATAGCAAATGTAACCCCGCTATTTAAGAAAGGAGGGAGAGAGAAAACGGGGAACTACAGACCTGTTAGCCTCACATCAGTAGTTGGGAAAATGCTGGGATCTATTAAAGGATGCAATAACTGGGCACTTAGAAACTAATGGTAAGATTGGGCAGAGTCAACATGGATTTATGAAAGGGAAGTCCTGTTTGACAAACCTATTGGAGTTCTTTGAGGATGTAACTAGTGGAGTAGACAAAGGGGAACCGGAAGATGTGGTGTATTTGGATTTTCAGAAGGCCTTCGATAAAGTCCCACACAAAAGGTTGGTGAACAAAATTAGGGCACATGGAATTGGGGGTAATATACTAGCATGGATTGAGAATTGGTTAACAGACAGAAAACAAAGAGTAGGGATAAACGGGTCTTTTTCAGGATGGCAGGCTGTGACTAGTGGGGTACCGCAAGGATCGGTGCTTGGGCCCCAAGTATTCACAATCTATATCAATGATTTGGATGAGGGGACTAAATGTAACATTTCCAAATTTGCTGCTGACACAAAGCTAGGTGGCAGTGTCAGTTGCGAAGAGGCTTCAAGGGGATCTCGACAGGCTCAGGTGAATGGGCGAGAACATGGCAGATGGATTATAATGTGGATAAATGTGAAGTTATCCACTTTGGTAGAAAAAACAGAAAGGCAGAGTATTTCCTAAATGGTGAAAGATTGGGGAATGCAGATGCTCAAAGGGACCTGGGTGTCCTTGTACATGAGTCACTGAAAGTGAATGTGCAGGTGCAGCAAGCCATTAGGAAGGCAAATGGTATGCTGGCCTTCATTACAAGAGGATTTGAGTACAGGAGTAAAGAAGTCTTACTCCAATTATACAGGGCCTTGGTGAGACCACACCTGGAGTACTGTGTACAATTTTGGTCTCCTTACCTAAGGAAGGATATACTTGCCATAGAGGGAGTGCAACGAAGGTTCACGAGATTGATTCCTGGGTTGGCGGGACTGTCATATGAGAAGAGATTGAGTAAACTAGGCCTGTATTCTCTTGAATTCAGAAGAATGAGAGGGGATTTCATTGAAGTATACAAAATGATTACAGGGTTTGATAGGATGGATGCTGGGAGAATGTTTCCCTTGGCTGGGGAGTCTAGAACCAGGGGCCACAGCCTCAGGATAAAGGGTAGGCCATTCAGGACTGAGATGAGAAGAAATTTCTTCACACAGAGGGTGGTGAATCTTTGGAATTCTCTACCCCAGAGGGCTGTGGAGGCTCAGTCATTGGGTATATTCAAAACAGAAGTCGATAGATTTCTGACTAGTAAGGGCATCAAGGGATATGGCGATAGGGCCGGTGAATGGAGTTGAGGCAGAAGATCAGCCATGATCTCATTGAATGGCGGAGCAGGCTCGAAGGGCCGAATGGCCGACTCCTGCTCCTATTTCTTATGTTCTTATGTTAGATGTCAGGAGGTGGTTCTTTCCCCAGAGAATAGTGGACCTCTGGAACAGGCTGCCGTCTTGTGCGGTGGACGCGGATTGGCTGAGTTCCTTCGAGCGAGAGCTGGACCTGTTTCGGGCTGGGGCGGAGGATCACCTCATACAGAAGGTAGGTACTGCAGGGAATTCAGGGCCAGAGCGATCTTATGGACTAGTTTCGATCGCCTAGATGAGTTGGAGAGGAATTTCCCAGATTTTCTTCCCCAAATTGGCCTGTTTTTTAAAAAAATCTGGTTGTTCGCCTCTCCCAGGAGATCACATGGTTTTGGGTGGGGTGGAGCGTGTATATATAGTGACACACAAGGCACAAGAATTGTGTGGGACAGGCTGGATGGACCAGAGGGTCTTTACCTGTCCGTCATTGTTCGTAAATGATCTGGACTTGGGAACTGAGTGAGCAATAGCAACATTTGCCGAAGAAACCAAATCGAGGGGAATTGGCAGTGAAAAGACTGTGGGAGGCCAGCAGCAGGGCCAGCTTGTGGCAGCTACAGTTCAAGCCAAGCGATACATTTTGGAAGTAGGAACTCAAAGGAAATATTAAGACGACAGTACAGGAGCAGAGGTATTTTGGTGTGCAGGTGCTCAGATCATTAAAAGGTGGCAACACAAATGAATAAGGCCATAAAATAGGCCAATTAAATCCTTTGTTTTGTATCTAAAGGCATAGGAAAAAAAAGGCATATGGGATCCTTGGTTTTATTAATAGAGGCATAAAGTACAAAAGCAAGGAAGTTATGCTGCAACTTTACAAAACACGGGTTAAGCGTCAGCTGGAGTATTGTGTCGAATTCTAAGGCCTTCGCAAGGGTGCAGAGAAGATTTACTGGACTGGTACCAGGGATGAAAGACTTTCAGTTACCCAGAGAGACTAGAGCAACTGGGGTTGTTCTCCCGAGAGCAGAGAAGGTTAAGGGGAGATTTGATAGAGGTGTTCAAAATCTTGAAGGGTTTTGATACAGCAAATAAGGAGAAACTGCTTCCGTGGCAGAAGGGTCGGTAACCAGAGGGACACAGATTTAAGGTAACTGGCAAAAGAACCAGAGGCGACATGAGGAATAAAGTGTTACGCAGCGAGTTGTTGTGATCTGGAATGCGCGGCCTGAAAGGGCGGTGGAAGCAGATTCAATAGCAACTTTCAAAAGGGAATTGGATAAATACTTGAAAAGGAAAAATTTGCAGGGGTGTGGGGAAAGAACAGGGGGAGAGTGGGACTAACTGGAGAGCTCGTTCAAAGAGCCGGCACAGTCACGATGGGCCGAATGGCCTCCTTCCGTGCTGCATCATTCTGTGATTCTACAACACATAAGCAAGGAGGTAAGACTGAACGTGTACTAGATCTTAGTGGAATGAGGTGTACAGTTTTGGGCAATTTATTATAAAAGCAGTGGGAAAAAGTTATATATCTGTCAGCTCCTTTAATAGAATATTTCCAGAATATGAACACTACTCGTTGTACTAACTCGCAGTTTCTTAAATGGGTTCCATGTCCTGGTCTGAACCAGCCCTCCTGATTATCCATTCCAGCTGTTGACCGTCCTGTGTGAAGAAATACTCCACATGCCCGGTCTCCATTGTCCTGCTGCACTGCTATTTTTGTAAGTCTTACCATCTTGTACACCACAATCAGATTCCCTCAAGGCGTTCTACATGGCCTGGAAATCCTTCAGTTAACCCCTCCACCTCCTTTTAAGACCAATTTTAAAACCCACTTCTTGGATTAAGTTTCTAGTCAATTTGGCTCTGCGTCCATTTCCCTCGTGCCTTTCTGAAACTCCCCGGGAACATTTTTTTCGACATTAAAGGTGCTGCATTCTTTGCCGTTCCAGAAGAGTCCGCCTTACCTGGCTGCTCCTTGTAGGGATCCTCTCGGGATTAGCCCCATCGCACTCCTCTGCGCTGCCTCTGGAGCCTGAATAGCCCCCTTGATGCTGTGGTGACCACAGCTGACTGCAGTACCCCCAGATTAAGCACTGCACAGCGTTCAGCACGACCTCAGGGAATCGGACGGGTTCAGCCATCCTGTTCAGACAGGGTGGACTCTCGCGCGTGGTACCTCACCACCCCACCCCACCCCAAACTTGCAGCACACCCACCTGTGTGTCCCGGGAGCTCCCTGCTCACTCGCACGTTCCCCTCGCGGGTCTTTAGACTGTAGATAGAGCAGATGTTGTCCAGGCCACCGCAGGCCACGTAATTACCGGACGGCGCATAAGCGCAGGTCATAACCCAAGACGACCGGAGTGGAATGGCGTGAACCTGTCAATCAAGAAGCAGTTGATCGGAAAGATTTGCAGAGTCAGGGGGTGCTGCATCACACCATCCACCTTGCTAAGCTACTAATACTCGGAAGAACCGACCGCTTGTGTGCGCGAGTGTCAGGCGAGGACTTGTTTGAGCTCTGGTGCAATTCCCTCCCCAGTCAAATAGCCCGCCAACACTCGCCGTCGATACTCACATGAAGAATGGGCACTTGGCCGGGGTACTGGACCCCAGCATGATCGAGTGCCTTCAGGGGAGGAGGGAAAATCTTTAAATTGCACCTTGGTCTGTAACACAAGGATCACCAGAGGTCGAAGTCCCCACTTGTCAGAAATCAAGAACTCAACATCTCTGAACAAGGTATTCATTTACAGCAAGAAGCTTCATCTTGAAGCCTCTTTTGGAAACACATCAATTATGCTGACACTAAAAGTGAAGGTCAGACAAGAAAACTATCATGCACAAGTCTTCAAATCAGGGTGCTATATGTGAAAGCAGGGAACGGTGCACGCCTCCCTTCCACGAAACGTTGCGAAAGGAATCTCGATCAAGCACTTGAACCCAGTTTCCCCTTTTAAGTTGATTGTTGTCTCATCACCTGGACTCCCCTCGTAACCATTCCCTGTCAAACAGGCAGGGAATGATCTACTCCGGGACCTCGGGTAACGGGGCCTGTTAAGAGAGACAAGACGGCACTTTGGTGGAGGGGAGAAATGAAATGAATCGCTGTTTCTGAGAGGCTGTTTCCCCGGGCTGGAGAGTCTCGAACTAGGGGGCAGTCTCAGGATAAGGAGTCGGCCATTTAGGACTGAGATGAGGAGGAATTTCTTCTCTGAGGGTTGTGAATCTTTGGAATTCTCTGCCCCAGAGGGCTGTGGATGCTGAGTCTTTGAGTATATTCAAGGCTGAGATCGATAGATTTTTGGACCCTAGGGGAATCAAGGGATATGGAGATCGGGCGGGAAAGTGGAGTTGAGGTCGAAGATCAGCCATGATCTTATTGAATGGCGGAGCAGGCTCGAGGGGCCATATTGCCTACTCCTGCTCCAATCAATCTCCTGCTGGATCAGTCTGGTGAACCTTCGTTGCACCGCCTCTAAGGCATGCATGTCCTTTCTCAGACAAGGAGACTCCAGGTGTGCACAGTACTCCAGGTGTGGTCTCACCAAGGCCCTGTACAATTGGAGTAAGACGTCCTTACCCTTGTACTCCAACCCCCTTGCAATAAAGGCCAACATGCCATTTGCCTTCCTAATTGCTTGCTGTACCTGCATGCTAACTCTCTGTGTTTCCTGTATGAGGACACCTAAATCTCTCTGAACACCAACATTTAATAGTGCCTCACCATTTAAAAAAAATATTCTGTTTTTCTATTCTTCCTACCAAAGTGAATAACCTCACATTTCTTCACATTATACTCCATTTGTCACCTTATCGCCCACTCACTTAACCGGTCTATATCCCTTTGCAGGCTCTGTGTCCGCCTCACAGCTTACTGTCCCACCTAGCTTTGTATCGTCAGCACACACACACAAACTTTGTGGAATCTGGACAAGATACTGGTTATGCCATAGTTGGAGAGTTCCAGGTGCAGTCTGGGCAGCCACAGAAAGTGTACAGCAAAGATTCACTCAGATAATACCAGGAAGGAGAGATTATAGTTATAGCCCTCCTGGGATGAGAGGCCTGTCCTGTGAGGAGAGACTGTGTAGAATGGGCCTGTATTCTCTGGAGTTTAGAAGAATGAGAGGTGATCTCATTGAAACATATAAAATTCTGAAGGGGTTTGACAGGGTGGATGCTGAGAGGTTGTTTCCCCTGGCTGGAGAGTCTAGAACCAGGGGTCACAGTCTCAGGATAAGGGATTGGTCATTTAGGACTGCGATGGAGACGACATTTCTTCACTCAAAGGGTTGTGAATCTTCTGTTGTGAATTCTCTACCCCAGAGGGCTGTGGATGCTGAGTTGAGTATATTCAAGACGGAGAGCGATAGATTTTTGGGCACTAAGGGAATCAAAGGATATGGGAATAGGGCGGGAGAGTGGGGCTGATGGGGAGGATATCTACTTGATCCTCTGCCCGTTTCCCTGGCTCTCCCCATGCCTCACTCCAGTTCCCAGACAGACAGTCACAGGGTCCTTATAACTGACCGGCAGTGAAGGAAGTGCGCTAGAGCAGCGGCAGGTCGACTGCTGCGCCATCGCAAGGAGTCTTCACCCGCTTGCCAGCTGTGACCATGCAATCCGTCGACGGGGGAAGCAAGCGGGTGTGAACCCACATCCTGCCACACGCGCCCCTTTTTACCGTCAACATTAACATTACAGCCCCTGGAACCAGAGGTTCACAGCGCTGGCCCACTTCTCCATTTAACTCGGGCTTTTTTTTTAAACCTTCGTGCTATCCTGTACGATGGATGGCCTTCAGCCTGGGTTTCTGAACTCAAACTCTAGGTTCGGACAGTAGCAGCATGGCTGCCTTCACGTTCTACATCGAAAGGATCGGAGCTTGAACTCGGGTACGAGAGATCGGAGCCAGTAAGTGAAATACTACAAATCGCTCAGGGCCCCGTGTGCGCATCACACAAGGCACACAGAAGACAGACACACACTTGAAACACAATCTGAAAACCAATTAGACTGAGCACACGTACTAATGTTATCGGCAAGGGGGGTGGGGGGCACGATGACACATTTTTACACTCCTTTCCCCTGCTCTTAAGTTCAAATCGACAAGAGCATAAACTGAGAGCACAGATGGGATATAAACAAAGTGATTAATCCAACACACTTGCATTCTTGCCCGCTAAGACTTCTGGTGCAGCGGTTTTTAAATTGGTCACCTTAAAATTGTTCCTCCCACTGCCACCAACAGTGACAGACCTGTAACCACCATCTCAGCTCAGAAAAGCTCTCTCCAAATCACAAGCCAAGTCTGGGAGGAGAGAAACTCTGCTGGGCGGTCCATGTTCAACGGATGCAGCACGAGAATCGCGCTGCGGCGCCCTGACGCTTTAAAGAAATCCTAGCCGCAACACGGAGCCGAACTTAACAGGGGAAAAAAAAATATTCTAGTTGGCCCACTTTCTCGAAAACCGTGTTTTTTTGTCGGTCTATCCTTCACCTCCACTCAGAACCTGGCAAGAACCAGGGAAAGGTCCAAGTGGAGATACAGATCGCTGTTTAGCACAAAGCTCGTTGTAGGAGATTTTTTTTTTAAAAATCGCGCTGTAGCATGAGGTCGACCAAAAAAACAAACTGAGATAAAGATCCCATTGTGGCACGGGGGCAAACTGAATACACCGAAATAAAGATCCCATTGTGGCACAAAGCTAGCCGAGTGCAACAAATGACCCTTTATCTCGGTTCACGAGTTCGAGAGTGCGCACGTCCTTGTCAATTCCACCCCCAAAGAGGAGAGGGGAGAAGAGGTCGCAAGTCGAAAATCTCTCCCAGTTCAGCAAAAGCAGATCAAAAAGCCCAGCAAGCTTCACACCCAACATGAAGCGCCGGGACGGAGCGGACTCGCGAGGAAAGTGTTTGCTGGGACCTACCTTGTTCGTGGTATAGCTGTCCCAGATGATTAATTTGCCATCCTGAGACGCACTGACCAACAGTCTGTGGGGTGAACATAAAGCGAAGTGAATCACAAAAGCAGTGAAAACAGTGAAATTAAACAAGTCAGGATGGGGTTGGGGGAAATATATTTGAAAAGAAGCATTTTTTTTTTAACCCCTGGAGCTCAAATCCCTCTCTCCTCCACCTCCCCCCCCCCCCAGCCAGTTGAAAGAAAGAACTTGCATTTATATAGCACCAGTTACCTCCTCAGGACATCCCAAAGTGTTTCGCAGCCAATGAAATATTTTTGGAAGTGTAGTCAGTATTATAACCAGTAAATGGGCTGAGGGTACCACTAAATGGGCTCTTTCTCTGCAAAAATGGTTGCAGCATAGAGGTCTTTAAAATGATGAAAGGGTTTGACAGGGTGGACGTTGAGAAGATGTTTCCACTTGTGGAGGTGTCCAAAACTAGAGGCCATAAACAAGATCATCGCTAAGGAATTAGCAATAAGGGATTCAGGAGAACCTTCTTGACTCGGAGTGGTGAAAGTATGAAACGCACTACCACGTGGAGCAATGCTCGCCCTCATTTTTGAGGGGATGCGTGGCCCCTTTAAGGGGTTGCGCGCCCCATTCGCAGCCTCAACACTGCGCAGCTTATAGGGAACGTTGACGTGGTGCGGTTGTGGCGAATAGCGTAGATGAATTTAAGGGGAATTTAGATAAGTACATGAGGGAGAAAGGAATAGAAGTATATGCTGATAGGGTGAGATGAAGTAAATAGTGGGAGGAGGCGAGCGTGGAGCGTGGACCAGTTGGGCCAAAGGGCCGGTTTCCATGCTGTACATTCCATGTAATTCAGGCAAATGCAGCAGCCTAAACAGCGATGTGCTAAATGGCCAGTTAATCTGTTTTTGGTGGTGTTTGGTCGAGGGAGGAATGCTTGCCCAGGACACCGGAAGCTTGCCGTCGTGCCATGGGACCCTTTAGGTCCAGCCTAGCGGGCAGACGGAGCCTCGGCTGAACGGCTCAATTGAAAGGCGGCATCAGCGACAATGCAGCGCCCCACCGGAACTGCACCGTAATTGTGCAGCAAGTCTCCAGGGAAGGCCATTGAGGCACACAGCAAAACCAAGTTCACGAGAGTTAGATGCATTTCTGGAAAGAGAAGGGGGGGGGGGGGGGGGGGGGTAAGAGGAATTATGCTTGATCCAGAAGGCTTAACAGTCTTTCCTGCTCCTTGTTCACGTGACCCCAACATCCAGCTCAAGCTGAGATCAGGAAGTGTGTGTGTTAGGAAGGGATTCTTTGGTTTCCGAAAGACAACAGATAGATCTATGCAGCAGCTGGTCAATATAACAACAGGCTCCTGGGAATAGCATGTCTCAGGTTGGGTCACGGTCAGAATCAAATGGGCTCAGACTACTGTATATCGATCCAAATCACAGAAGCCGCACACGGACAGGCTCTCATCCCCACCTCAATGAGCTTAGAGATGAAACAAGCACGCATCTCAGAATCTGGAGAAGAAATTGCCTTTGACTCGAGCAGTAAATTCTCAGCCTTGTTTCCTAATCCCTCCGCGGCCTCGCCCCTTCCCTAGCTCTCTAACCTCTTCCAGCCCGACAACCCCCCCGCACCCCCCACCCCGAGATCTCTGCGCTCCTCCAATTCTGGCCTCTTGAGCATCCCCGATTTTAATCGATAAATGGCCGATAAATCCCCAGGGCCTGATAATCTACATCCTAGTGGCCCTAGTAATAATAGTAGATGCATTGCTGGTCATCTTCCAAAATTCTATAGACTCTGGAACAGTTCCCATGGATTGGAGGGTAACCAATGTAACCCCACTATTTAAAAAAGGTGGTATGATGAGGGGAATTATAGACTGGTAAGCCTGACATCGGTAGTGGGGAAAATGCTAGAGTCCATTATAAAAGATGTAATAGCAGAGCACTTGGAAAACAGTGACAGGATCGGACAAAGTCAACATGGATTTACAAAAGGTAAATCATGCTTGACTAATCTACTGGAATTTTTTGAGGATGTAACTGGTAGAATAGATAAGGGAGAACCAGTGGATGTGGTGTATTTGGACTTTCAGAAGGCTTTCGATAAGGTCCCGCATAAGAGATTAGCGTGCAAAGTTAAAGCACATGGGATTGGGGGTAAGGTACTGACTTGGAAGCAAAGAGTTGGAATAAACGGGTCTTTTTCCGAGTGGCAGGCAGTGACTAGTGGGGTACCGCAGGGATCAGTGCTAGGACCCCAGTTATTCAGAATATATATTAATGATCTAGACGAGGGAACTAGATGTAATATCTCCAAGTTTGCAGATGACACAAAGCTGGGTGGGCGTGTGTGCTGTGAGGAGGATGCAGAGAAACTCCAGCATGATTTGGACAGGTTGGGTGATTGGGCAGATGCATGGCAGATGCAGTATAATGTGGATAAATGCGAGGTTATCCACTTTGGTGGCAAAAACAGGAAGGCAGATTATTATCTGAACAGCAACAGATTGGGAAAAGGGGAAGTGCAACGAGACCTGGGTGTCCTTGTGCACCAGTCGCTGAAGGTAAGCATGCAGGTGCAGCAGGCGGTTAAGAAGGCAAATGGTATGTTGGCCTTCATAGCGAGAGGATTCGAGTACAGGAGCAAGGATGTCTTGCTGCAGTTGTACAGGGCCTTGGTGAGACCACACCTTCAGTATTGTGTGCAGTTTTGGTCGCCTTATCTGAGGAAGGATGTTCTTGCCATGGAGGGAGTGCAGCGAAGATTCACCAGACTGATACCTGGGATGGCAGGAATGACATATGATGAGAGATTGGGTCAATTAGGCTTATATTCGCTAGAGTTTAGAAGAATGAGAGGGGATCTCATTGAAACTTATAAAATTCTAACAGGACTAGATGCAGGAAGGATGTTCCCGATGGCGGGGGAGTCCAGAACCAGGGGTCACAGTCTAAGGATAAGGGGTAAGCCATTTAGGACTGAGATGAGGAGGAATTTCTTCACCCAGAGAGTGGTGAACCTGTGGAATTCTCTACCACAGAAGGCAGTAGAGGCTAATTCATTAAATATATTCAAGAAGGAGTTAGATATATTTCTTAAGGCTAAAGGGATCAAGGGATATGGGGAGAAAGCAGGGACAGGGTACTGAATTTGGATGATCAGCCATGATCTCATTAAATGGCGGAACAGGCTCGAGGGGCCGAATGGCCTACTCCTGCTCCTATCTTCTATGTTTCTATGTTTAATCGCCCACCATTGGGGGGGGGCCGTGCCTTCAGCTGCCGAGGCTCCAAGCTCTGGGATTCCCTCCCTAAATCTCTCCGCCTCCCTCTCCTCCTTTAAAACCTAACTGATATCTCGTTATGTGGCTCGGTGACATTTTGTCTGATAACACTCCAGCCAAGCGCTGTATAAAAGCACGTTGCTGTAGTTTGTCGCAAGTGGTGCACGTACCTCGAGTCGGTTCCCCAGTGCATGGCATAGATCTTAGCCAAGTGACCCCTCAGCGTGCGCCTCGTGCGCATCTGGATTCTCCCGACTGGATCGAGGGCGGCTGTAATCTGGAACAGACGCGCACAACAGTTGACGCACACTGGAAATGACCACTGCGAATATCCTTAGGCAGATCGTGACTCTCGAAATTGCAGAGCATGCACGCTTCAACAAGATGTGGATTAGATGCTGAGAAAACAGGAGCACATTATGGCCCTGCTCTTCCCTGCTTGGATCTGGCGTTAGTACGTACTGCCCCGACCGGGTGCAGCACAAGTCAAAAAGGAGACCGTGGCCTAAGAATTCCAACTGGGGTCATTCCACCGATCACAAGAGGTAAACCACTGACCTTAGCCGACTCCCTGTTGGCCTCCAACAGAGAGTCATGCCAAACCAGGGTCTCAGAATAAAGGGTCGGCCATTTAGGACTGAGCGGAGGAGAAATTGCTTTACTCAGAGGGTTGGGAATCTTTGGAATTCTCTACCCCAGAGGGCTGTGGATGCTCAGGTCGTGGAAATTATTCAAGACAGAGATCGATAGATTTTTGGATACTAAGGGAATCAAGGGATAGGGTGGGAAAGTGGAGATAAGGTCGAAGATCAGCCATGATCTCAATGAATGGCGGAGCAGGCACGAGGGGCCGAATGGCCTACTCCTGCACCTATTTCTTGTTACCTAGAGGTCACAAGCTCAAATCCCAAGATGGCAAGTTGTGAAACTGAGTTCAGTGAAGGTACATAGGAACAGGAGGAGGCCATTCAGCCCCTCGAGCCTGCTCCACCATTCAATGAGATCATGGCTGATCTGTGAACTAACTCCAGATACCCGCCTTTGCCCCATATCCTTTGGTTAACAAAAATCTATCAATCTCAGATTTAAAACTAACAATTGACCCAGCATCAATTGCCGTTTACGAAGAGAGTTCCAAACTTTGCGTGTAGAAGTGATTCCCAATTTCACTCCTGAAAGGTCTGGCTCTCATTTTTAGACTATGCCCCTTAGTCCTAGACTCCCCAAAAGTTTCGTGAAGGTGCTCATTTGAGAGCAGGCACCAGAAAAAACAACCGCCCGTGAAAGCTGCCGTTCACAAACGCCCTTCGGGGATAGGAACCTACCACCGCTAACCCGGTCTGGCATGACCTGTTCACTCAGTTGTTGGGACAACCAGGGACGGGCAATAAATGTAGACTTGCTACTGTTACCCATATCAGGAGAACAAATGTTAAAGGTAAAAAGCTCTGCAGCTCACCGAAACACTCAAGGTTCTCTCTCACTGCACGAGTACGCGGGAAACTGATATAAGGTTACCGCTCTGGACAGAGACTATCGTGGTAATTAACTGCTGAATTTGCTATAAAGCCTCTCGCTGCAAGGTTACAGAACCAACCGAAGAGATGCCATAGCCAAGAGCTGCAGTTAGCAGTCCCTATCCTCCCCCATTCAGGTAAAATCAAAACCGTTTATAATAGATACCAGAAGGCAATTTCAAAGCTGGAATCTAATCATCTGATTTCAGACGACAGCTGTAAATCTCATCCTCTCTCTCGTGCAGCATCAAGACACCTGATGACAAAGCAGTAACCCAAACCCTCCATTAATCCACACGGTGCGTACGGGAGAGGAGATCAGAGTGGCGATACAAAACCCAGCAGTTTCGCTAGCGGATCAGTTACTGGCAAAATTCCCCCCAAGCTGCGTGGCCGCGCAGCGATCGGGAGGTCCCGCGCAGGCCGCTCACCAGCTGTAACGCTGGAAAACATACGCGCAGCAAATTTAAAGGGACCGCGCGCCTAAAATAAAAATGAGAGGGAACATTGGTCACCGGACTCACCTGGGTCAGCGTGGAGTCGCCACATGCTTTCCTTGCGTCCTGCAACAGACAAGAGACGTTAAGACAAGTTGGCTGATCCACACTTACTCGTCAATAACCTTCTCCTAACCAGCGACGCTCCCCTCCACCAGCCCCCAAAAACATTTAGTATTTCCCACACAGTGAAGAGTGCCACAGTGCTCCAGTCTAAAGTGTCAACGTAAACTTGCATCACACCTTAAAATAAACTGCAAAGCGATTCTTTTGGGATTCAGTGCTTTGAACAGGTGGACAGGGGGGAACCAGTAGATGTGGTGTATTTGGACTTTCAGAAGGCCTTCGACAAGGTCCCACACAAGAGATTGGTGAGCAAAGTTAAAGCACATGGGATTGGGGGTAATGTGTTGACGTGGATTGAGAACTGGTTGGCACACAGGAAACAAAGAGTAGGAGTAAATGGGTACTTTTCAGAATGGCAGGCAGTGACCAGCGGGGTACCGCAGGGTTCGGTGCTGGGACCCCAGCTGTTTACATTATATATTAATGATTTGGACGAAGGGATTAAATGTAATATCTCCAAATTTGCGGATGACACTAAATTGGGAGGCAGTGTGAACAATGAGGAGGATGCTAGGAGGCTACAGAGTGACTTGGACAGGTTGGGTGAATGGGCAAATGTATGGCAGATGAAGTACAATGTGGATAAATGTGAGGTTATCCACTTTGGTGGTAAAAATAGAGAGGCGGACTATTACCTGAATGGTGGCAGATTAGGGAAAGGGGAGGTGCAACGAGACCTGGGCGTCATGGTACATCAGTCACTGAAGGTGGGAATGCAAGTGCAGCAGGCAGTCAAGAAAGCAAACGGAATGATGGCCTTCATAGTAAGGGGATTTGAGTACAGGAGTAGGGAGGTGATGCTGCAGTTGTACAGGGCCTTGGTGAGGCCACACCTGGAGTATTGTGCGCAGTTTTGGTCTCCTAACTTAAGGAAGGACATTCTTGCTATTGAGGGAGTGCAGCGAAGGTTCACTAGATTGATTCCTGGGATGGCCGGACTGACATATCAAGAAAGATTGGGTCAACTGAACTTGTATCCTCTGGAGTTCAGAAGAATGAGGGGGGATCTTATAGAGACATTTAAAATCCTGACTGGTTTAGACAAATTAGATGCGGGCAGAATGTTCCCAATGTTAGGGAAAACTAGAACCAGGGGTCACAGTCTAAGGATTAAGGGGAAGCCATTTAAGACTGAGCTGAGGAGGAACTTCTTCACCCAGAGAGTGGTGAATCTATGGAATTCTCTTCCACAGAAGGTTGTTGAGGCCAGTTCGCTAAATATATTCAAAAGGGAGTTAGATATAACACTCACAACTAGGGGGATCAAGGGGTATGGCGAGAAAGCAGGAATGGGGTACTGAGGTAGCATGTTCAGCCATGAACGCATTGAATGGCGGTGCAGGCTCGAAGGACCGAATGGTCTACTCCTGTACCTATTTTCTATGTTTCTATGTTTCTATGAAAGCTGAAAATCTTCGTTCTGCACGGTTAAAATGACATTGCGCCCTTCTTGACAAACTTACACAAGAAGTGTTCCACTGAACAGTGTCAAAACCTCTCGACAAGTACGGCTAGGAGCCTGGCTGAGACTCCGCTTGCATCACCTCAAGCGAAATGGTTCAGCAGGAGCAGCACACCAGCTTGATAATGGGCAAAAGGGGTGTTCTCAGAATTTCAAATCGGCTTTTTTTTTTGGGCCATGATAACATCTCAACCGTGAACATAAAATTGAAGTGTCGGGAACGCAAACCTTTCTCCCCCGCCCCGCCCCAACCCCCCCAAACCCCCGTTATGCAACAAGCACCACCACCAGGCACTCGAGGCCCAGGTATAGATTACATGCCAAGTAAAGTTGCCTCTGTGTTACTCTGAAGAGCATTCCCGCCTCCACCAGTGTGGCGTTTCCATTTAGCCATGACTTGTGCCTGTGAATGATATTAGAGCCACATTAAGCGCCGATGTGCACTGTGGGCTCGTGCCCAATAGGAAGCCAGTCGAAAGCACATCCCAATTCATTTCATTTTGAGCTATTTCAGACCATCGTCAGTCTGGGCTGGATCCAAAACAAAGTACAGCGTTCGCACCCACGGTGCTGCCCAGTCCTGCAGTTTCCAAAGCAATGCGACTGTCCTGTTATGTGTTAAGAGAATATGATGATATTCTTAGCTTGTGCTTTTTGCAAATAAAAAAAAAAAGTACACAGCAATCTTTTGGGACATTGAAACACCAAAAATAAGACTGGGTGTTGGTTCGGTTACAAGAGGTCAGACTTTCTAAATCAATTATTGTAGCAACGAAGACAAACAGCACGGCTTCACGGAACCTTGAACCAGTCTCCAATTACAGACTCCAGCTACACTGCCAGTGAATATTTAGGATTTGGCATTGCTGGTTTAAATAGAGACATCTGACACTGTAGGATTCCGTCTCCATTCTGCTGCCCGCTCAGAGCTTCTGCTTGAAACAGCAGGTGGCCCCATCAGCGCGGTTTTATTTCTCTATTAGCCTTTCACTCCCACCTCCTTCTGCCCACTGCTTCTGTTCCTCAAGAAAGAAAAAAAGAAAGGAGGAGTGCGAGCGTGAGAAAGAGACAGAGCGAGAGGGAGTGAGCGAAAAGCAAAGGGGAAAGGAGCAAAAGAGAAAGAAAAAAGAAGTCCCAAAGCGCTTTACAGTCAGTGAAGTGTAGCCACAGTTTTAATGTGGGAAACGCAGCAGCCAATTTGTGCACAGCAAGCTCCCACAAACAGCAATGTGATAATGATCAGGTAATCTGTTTTAGTGACAGCAACGCCTTAGGGAGATCAACACCTCGCTGGGGTACAAGTCCACTGGCGCTGGGCAGCCACCAATCCTTAAGTGGCCATTTTTCATGTACGAGCCTAGACTGCGAGTTTTTTTTTAAATTTGTTTATGGGATGTGGGCGTCGCTGGCAAGGCCAGCATTTATTGCCCATCCCTAATTGCCCTCGAGAAGGTGGTGTTGAGCCGCCTTCTTGAACCGCTGCAGTCAGTGTGGTGAAGGTGCTCCCACAGTGCTGTTAGGGAGGGAGTTCCAGGATTTTGACCCAGCGACGATGAAGGAACGGCCGATATATTTCCAAGTCAGGATGGTGTGTGACTTGGAGGGGAACTTGGAGATGGTGGTGTTCCCATGCGCCTGCTGCCCTTCTCCTTCTAGGTGGAAGAGGTCGCGGGTTTGGGAGGTGCTGTGGAAGAAGCCTTGGCGAGTTGCTGCAGTGCATCTTGTAGATGGTGCACACTGCAGCCACGGTGCGCCGGTGGTGGAGGGAATGAATGTTTAAGGTGGTGGATGGGGTGCCAATCAAGCGGGGCTGCTTTGTCCTGGATGGTGTCGAGCTTCTTGAGTGTTGTTGGAGCTGCACTCATCCAGGCAAGTGGGGAGTATTCCATCACACTCCTGACTTGTGCCTTGTAGCTGGTTTAGAGTGTCAACAGGCTGCACGACCCCCCCACTGGGCATCACAGCCCAGTCCGACCCAATACCCAACCCGTGCGCTATCGGGAGTCGCGGCACAGTCGGCGGGAAGAGGAATCTGGTTGTTGTATCCTGCCAGCAACTGGGGCATTGGAATTGGCATCAGCACCTGAGCTGGGCCAGGGGAGGCAGGAGGAAAGGTCAGTGAGGGTTACTGCTCCCGATAATCATTCAGCGACCTGCGTCGTGCGGGCATTGGATAAGCACATCGGGCAGGGGACAGCATCAAGGCTCAGCGATGGGCCTTCCCGCTTTCTGTCCAGAAATGGAACGGCCTCGTGCCACTTGCCGCGAGTGGACATTCTTGGGGAAGGGAAGGGGGAGAAAGAAGGGAAAGATATTGCTCAGGATAAGTATTCTTTGCTCACACGCCAGGAGCGGCCACTGGGACAAGGTACCCATGGATTCTAGGAACAGGAGTAGGCCATTCAGCCCCTTGGACCGTACCACCGCCTTGAATCAGCGCCTTGGGGAGGGGAGGAAGAACTGCCACAATTCCTCAGTTTAACAATGCCTCGGCCGGGTCTCATTCAACACCATGCAATTCAAGTTTAAAGCGCTGGATTCTTCGACTGCCGCTCTGCTCACCCTGATCTGGTTCCGTAGCTGGTCTGCCTCTTGGCGCAACTGTTCAAGCTCACTCATCGTCTCCGGTCAAAGCAAACGCCTCTAGCCCACCACCACTCGGCCAATCAGAAATCTGCCAAGAACAGGAAACAAAAGATGCAGGTTAGCAACCCGTCCATACATAGGGCAGGACACCGAGCTCCAACCAGCGCAGTCTCTCTGTGGCTGGTAAAAGAAAGAATTTGCATTTATATAGCGCCTTTCATGACCTCAGGACGACCCAAAGCGCTTCACAGCTAACGATGTACTTTTTGAAGTGCAGTCGCTGTTGTAATGTAGGAAACACGGCATCAATTTGTGCACAGCAAGCTCCCAATTGCTCTTCTCCCAGTAGTGCCAGGGAGTTGTTTTTTACGCTCACCCGAGGGGAAAGACAGGGCCTCGGTTTAACATCTCATCCGAAAGACAACACCTCTTGACTCCCTCAGCACTGCACTGGGAATGTCGGCCAGGATTACGTGCTCTAGTCTTGGAGTGGGACTTGAACCCACAACCTTCTGACTCAGGAGAGTGCTACCCACTGAGCCACGGCGAACACCAAGTACGTTCAGCATTTAAAACAGTGAACATCACTCTGAACTGAAGGCCCAACCCCAGGCACTTCCTATTTTGCGGACACTCGAAAGCAGCCGCTCCCTTTAGACAACAATCTCGAGCGACAATTCAATGAGATTATTATGGGCTGCTCAACAGAGCAGCTGAACACGGCCCGGGCCGAGTTTTACAACAGGAATCGCAAGCAGAGCGAGGAGCGGAAGTAGAGGAAGTGTTTATATGTTACAGGGTTACTGTCTAACACAAACTCTTCCTCTGCTCAACCAGGTCCTGATCCGCTCAGACTATCGCCAGCTCGGTCGGGAGTGGCGCGGCGGCCAGAAATAAAATTTATATTTTACGTTTCTTTAAAATTTCTTTTAAAAAAAGATAAGGAAGCATTTCACAAAGCAGCCCGGTCCTTTCAATGTAATGCTGCTCCCGTTGTACATTAGCTGGAGCAATGCAGCACGTAACTGCAGGCTACTGTAATGGGTGGAGTTCCACAAGCCAGGGGAAGTGATGGGGTTGTGCTGAGGCTGTTTCTCACATACTGGTGGCTGTACACTATGTGCAAAAATTGCACTGAAGCCAACACCATTCACTGTTGTGCAATATTTTTAATTCCGTCATTTCAAACTGCCCCTATGGCCAGCCTACAAAGCGCTTTGCCTGCAACTCAAGAGACTGCCAAATGCGCGCCAGATGCAATCGAATGTGGAAGATCTGGAATTGAACTGCTAAGTGTTTTTTTTTGCACAGAGTGCGAACGTTTCACTGAAATCTGACTGACAATAAACTAAAATGGTCGATGAAGCATTGCTGCTGGCACCCTGTGTGGGCTTTTGTGATTGAAGCAGAATGCAGCTGGGCCTGCGCCTTTGTGTGTTCTTGGTATAAACACCGGTTTATCCAGTTTTGATTTTAAGCTCAATTTACGGAGCAACGTCAGTAACTGAGCTCTCATGCACAGAGGCGGGGAAGCAAGAGGATATGCAACAAACACACTCTTGTCGGGATCTCACCGAATGGAGACACTCAAATACGCTCAGGGAGATGTTCCGCTATTGATTCTCTATGGAAATAAGGTAAAACAGCAAAAGGAGATGAAGCAAGGGGATCTATAACTCTGCACCGGACCAGTGTTACACCAGATTGGGGAGTGCTTGACGCAAGCAACTGGAAGTCCAAAAATTCTTCACTGCAGTAAAAATATTTCAAAGTTAATTAGGACAGAACTGTGAAACATTTCCTATTTATTCACACAAATCTAGTCAGTTTTAGAAACATCTTTTCACACAAATCCAAACACTTTGCTCCTTCTTTATTTAGCTCCCGGCCCCTTCGGTTTCAACTAAAGAGCACAAATTTTAACAAAAAGGGAGGCTTCAAGACCGGACGGGAAAGAGAAAGACGTTTAAAAAATGTGTGTAGCCAAAACCAACCAAGAAGCAGTCTAAATATTACCATAATTACGGTAAGAGCCGACGTCAATGAAAGTATCCAACATGGCAGAGAAATGCCAGACATATTTGAGGGCCTCGGTCAGACCTTTACGGAATTAATGGCCAAATACTTATTAATAGGGGAAGGAAAGGGGTCCGCTGACTGTAATTACATGGGAGTTACAGCACAGAAACAGGCCATTCGGCCCAACCAGTCCATGCCGGCGTTTATGCTCCACTCGAGCCTCCTCCCGTCTTTCCTCATCTAACTCTATCAGCATAACCCTCTATTCCCTTCTCCCTCATGTGTTTATCCAGCCTCCCCTTAAATGCATCTATACTATTCACTTCAACCACTCCCTGTGGTAGCGAGTTCCACATTCTCACCACTCTCTGGGTAAAGAAGTTTCTTCTGAATTCCCTATTGGATTTCTTGGTGACTATCTTATATTGATGGCCTCTAGTTATGCTCTTCCCCACAAGTGGAAACATTCTCTCTGTATCCACTCTATCAAAACCCTTTCATAATTTTAAAGACCTCTATTAGGTCACCCCTCAGCCTTCTCTTTTCAAGAGGAAAGACACCCAGCCTGCTCATCTTTGCCAGATAGGTATAACCTCGCATTTCTGGTATCATCCTTGTAAATCTTTTTTGCACCTGTAATTAAATTTTTTGTAGTGGGAACAGAATGTTTAAGAATGGCCTTCGGGGCTGACGTGAAACCATCTGCTCCAAAGGAAAGCCACGAGTGCTGTGCATACCAGGGTCGGGCAGCTCAGGGACAGAGGTGCCCCCCCCCCCCACCCCGGTAACCTTCGGCGACGGAGCAGCTCAAACAAATTGAAGCCACCTCGACGGGACAAACCTCAAAAGGATGTTGACAACAAGGATTCTATACGGTTATCCGTTTCTCGAAGGAGAGGGCACTCTGAAGAGGGAACTATTCCTCCTAGACGGGTGGAGCTTTAAACAAATTTTAAAAAACCACAAAGTACTGCAGATGCTGGAAATCAGAAACAACAGCAGAAAATGCTGGCAACACTCAAAATGGAGAAAACAGACAAGTTGAGCTTTTGGGTGCAGGTCCTTCATCAGGGCTGGAATAGAAGAGTCGGACGGGCCATACTAATACAATCAGGAGGGGGGAAGGGGGGAAATACATAATGAAATGCACATCATCCTAGTCAATTAATGGACAGAAACTAAGGTTCTACACCAAAACTCGGCTGCCCGTGTCCTAACTCGCACCAAGTCCCGTTCACCCATCACCCCCTGTGCTCGCTGACCTACATTGGCTCCCAGTCCGGCAACGCCTCATTTTAAAATTCTCATCCTTGTGTTCAAATCCCTCCATGGCCTCGCCCCTCCCCATCACTGTAATCTCCTCTAGCTCCCCCACCCCGAGATCTCTGCGCTACTCCAATTCAGGCCTCTTGAGCATCCCCGTTTTTAACTGCTCCACCATTGGCGGCCGTGCCTTCAGCTGCCTGGGCCCTAAGCTCTGGAATTCCCTCCCTAAACCTCTCCGCCTCTCTCTCCTCTTTTAAGACGCTCCTTAAAACCTGCCTCTTTGATCAAGCTTTTGGTCACCTGTCTCCTTATGTGGCTTGGTGTCAAATCGTGTTTGGTAAATGCTCCTATGAAGCGCTTTGGGATGTTTTAATACGTTCAAGGTGCTATCTAAATGCAAGTTGTTGTAACATGCACAGAATATACAGCACAGAAAAAGGCCATTGGTCCAACTAGTCAGTGCTGCCGTTTATACTCCACACGAGTCTCCTCCCAGGCCATCTACTTGATCTTTTTATCTCTTGTATAATGGCCAAGGAAGGGGGAAGCCTGGGAAATGTGAGAAAATGAGAGACATGAAAAGCCTACAATTGAAACCCTTACTCTAAAATGAGGATTATAGCGAAGTTAATGAAGTCAACAGTCTGCTCAGCCATCTCCAGGATGCCAAGGAGAACAATGACATACTGTTTAAAGAAAGAAAGACTTGCATTTATACAGCGCCTTTCATGACCACCGACGTCCCAAAGCGCTTCACTGTTGGAATGTGGGAAATGCGGCAGCCAATTTGCGCACAGCAAGCTCCCACAAACAGCAATGTGATAATGACCAGATAATCTGTTTTCGTTATGTTGATTGAGGGATAAATATTGGCCAGGAGTCCAGGGAGAACTCCCCTGCTCTTCTTCGAAATAGTGCCATGGGATCTTTTGCGTCCACCTGGGAGAGCAGACGGGGCCTCGGTTTAACGTCTCATCCGACAGACGGCACCTCCGACAGTGCAGCACTCCCTCAGCACTGCACTGGGAGTGTCAGCCTAGATTTTTGTGCTCAAGTCTCTGAAGTGGGACTTGAACCCACGACCTTCTGACTCAGACGAGGGTGCGACTCACTGAGCCACGGCTGATGCTTTAAATTAGAGACATCAAGTGTGGGGATGGGAGGGGCAGTTAAATCTGCATCTGATATCCTCAGTGTCGGTGGAGTCTGCACTGTCAACAGAGCCCTAAACAAGCTGGCTTCAAGCCGCCATCTCTCAACCACGTAAAATATTTCCCTACTGGTTTTAATACTCGAGAACAGGCCAAGCAGTGAAAGTAGGGAGTGTGGTCACAAAAACAATCCCTACCCCCTCACACACACACGATATCCTCACCAACCTCAACAGTCAGTTACAAGCCACCAGAGCAAAGATGAATGGAACTGCACCAGACATAAATAAAAGGATTTAAATATAGAATATGTGCAGGTTACAAGGTGAACCATGGTACGTATTGTTATAGGAGCCGCTCACTGTATAATGGCATCAAGTAAAATGCACATTATTCAGACTATGCTACATCTATAGGAAATGCTTAAATCAATGAATATTGGCTTATTCATCGCTGCTCTCAAACCAGCACGGCGGGTCAGCTAGGCGAGCAGACTAAGCCAATTGGCAGCACACACGTAGAGAGGCATGGGCACTTTGAGGTAAGTGACCGGATCTGTTACTCTCTAGCCATGGGCCAAACTCAGCATTAGCTCTTGTGTGTCTAGACGCAAATGGGAGCAGCTGATGATTTTTGACATCAATGGCAGTTGTAAAGATGACATTTGACTGGAGGGCAGACACGCGCGACAAATCCTCAGCTCAGCTCAAGTCCCGGCTAATGGAGAATCTGCTGAGAGAGCTGTCATTAGCAGCATTAACAGAGCCTAAAATTTGTACACAGTTCGAGGGGGAGGGGGGGGGAACGACTTCATATTACAACAGCTTCTCTGGTCCCCCTTGACCAACAACTACTTGTATTTATACAGCGCCGTTAATGTAGTAAAGCATCACAAGGTGCTTCACAGGAGCGTTGTCAAACAAAATTTGACACCGAGCCACATAGAGAGATATTAGGACAGGGAGGTGGGTTTGAAGGAGCGTCTTAAAGAAGAGGTTTAGGGAGGGAATTTCAGAGCTCGGGGCCCAGGCAGCTGAAGGCACGGCCGCCAATGGTGGAGCGATGGAAATCGGGGATGTCCGAGAGGCCAGAATTGGCGGAGCGCTGAGTTCTCGGAATGTTGTAGGGCTGCAGTGTACTTGTGGAATGTTTTACTAGGATTCTTATTGTAATTGTGTTTTTTTTTTATGGCCAACTAATAACCAGCGAGGGAATGACACAGTAGATTTTATTTGTTTTCTCCCAATCAGTTTACAGGTGCAGAGTTTTTATTCCAAAATGAGAGAGGCAAGCACTAAAAGGGAGAGGAAGAGTTACGATCTGCTCGGCACAAAGCACCTCTCACTGCCCGGCTGTTGTGGCTCACAGCCGTTGCAATGAAGTATAAACACTGGCATGGACCAGTTGGGCCGAATGGCCTGTTTCTGTGCTGTACATTGTGTACAATTCTATGAAGCACTGGGTTGGGGCAAATCAACACCCAAAAAGCCCTTAGCCCCAGGGTTCATTGCAACAATGAACAATTCCATTTACAACAACTTGTATTTATATGGCACCTTTAACGGAGTAAAATGTCCCAAGGCGCTTCACAGGAGCGATTATCAAACAAAATTTGACACCGAGCCACATGAGGGGATATTAGGACAGATGACTAAAAGCTTGGTCAAAGAGGTAAGTTTTAGGAGTCTCTTAAAATGAGGAGAGTGGGGTTTAGGGAGGGAATTCCAGAGCTTGGGGCCCAGGCAGCTTAAGGCACGGCCACCAATGGTGGAGCGATTAAAATCGGGGATGCTCAAGAGGCCAGAATTGGAGAAGCGCAGAGATCTCGGAGAGATGTGGGGCTGGGGGTGGTTACAGAGATAGGGAGGGGGCGAGGCCATGGAGGGATTTGAACAGAAGGATGAGAGTTTTAAAATCGAGGCGTTGCTTGACCGGGAGCCATTGTAGGTCAGCGAGCACAGGATTGATGGGTGAACAGGACTTGGTGCGAGTTAGGACACGGGCAGCCGAGTTTGCCATGGTACAGAGCCATGCGCACTTTTTAAGGTCAGAGGTTTAATGCTCGATCTGTGGCCAGCTAACTGATTTCAGCCTGGGCCCTTGTGTGTGACACAGAGCAGCCAGCACCATTGGAGCAGTATCCCAGCATTAGTTCAGTCCTTGGTGGAGAGGAAGAATTGGTGGAAGGGGATGTTTTTAGAAGGCCTAGTATGGGGTGTGCACCGTCCTTTGATGTCAATTTAAAAAAAAATTGATCTTCAGTCTGTCTCGTGGCTTGTAATCCAAGGCCGAGCGATTGGTGCTCGTTATCAGAGAGCTGTCACCTTCCTCTCTTCTCTCCCAGCCTATCACCCCTCCTCCAAGTCAGGGTTGACCCTTGACTTGGTTGCTGTACGTATCCCTGGCAACAGGACACAGCAGCGGCCAGCGGATTTTGTGCAATGTCCATTTGATTGATGGTTGCTAGGGGGAAACATGCTGGTAATGGCCACTGTTGGCTGCCACATACATATCTGGAGGCGAGATCGAATGACTCCCCGCGGGCCTCACATTTTTCCTCTGGTATGCAAATACATTGCGTGTGCGCGAAGCACATCATCACCTGAATGACCCCATTGTATCATTGGTGTCAGATAGCTGATGAAGATAAGTTCAGGTTAACGTCATTTATTGCAGCACAAGGCGATTGTAAAACACCAACGGTGCAAAGGTCGGACTCCACTTCGGATCAGAACTCTTTCCAGCCTGAATTTGCTGATCCAGATTTATTTCAAGGACGCCCATCAGAAGGCACATCGCTTTTATAAATGGTGTTTTTACTGGCTGAAGGCGCTATATAAATGCAAGCTGTACCTTCGCCCATGGAGGCCATCCGGGAACTTCCGCTTTAAAACGCACTCACTTGTATTTGACAGCATCGCATTGTCTCCCCATTTCTCCCAGGCCCGACAGTAGCAACAGAACCCTCCCCCCAGCGCTGTCCGCTGCATTTCAGCACCCCTCTCCGCCCTGCAGCCCTTGCTAAAGCCGCGTGATACACAAAGCCCCGTCTGCAACAGACTTCTCAACAGAGGAGAGCACCCCCACAGTGAAGATTCCACACCACTGAATCACAAGCAGCTCCCAGGGCCCCTCAGTAACTTTCAACTACCAGCTGATGCGATGGAGTTTTTCCTTTAATATAAAGAAGCAGAGAGAGAGAGAGACCCCATTTTGGAGACTCGTGAGAAAGCATGCAACATAGAACAGAAAATGTACAGATCAGTCAGCATTTAAAAGAGAAAGGGGTTAAAAAGCCAAGTTAATATTTCAGCTGCCGCCCTTCATCAGGATGGTTCTGATGAAGAGGATCCTCCGCCCCTAACACTGCCCTGTATCAGGACGGTACTGAGGAAGAGGATCCCCTGCCCCTAACACTGCCCTGTATCAGGATGGTTCTGATGAAGAGGATCCCCCTGCCCCTAACACTGCCCTGTATCAGGATGGTTCTGATGAAGAGGATCCTCCGCCCCTAACACTGCCCTGTATCAGGATGGTTCTGATGAAGAGGATCCCCTGCCCCTAACACTGCCCTGTATCAGGATGGTTCTGATGAAGAGGATCCTCCGCCCCTAACACTGCCCTGTATCAGGATGGTTCTGATGAAGAGGATCCCCTGCCCCTAACACTGCCCTGTATCAGGATGGTTCTGATGGAGGATCCTCCGCCCCTAACACTGCCCTGTATCAGGACGGTTCTGATGAAGAGGATCCCCCGCCCCTAACACTGCCCTGTATCAGGACGGTTCCGATGAAGAGGATCCTCCGCCCCTAACACTGCCCTGTATCAGGACGGTTCTGATGAAGAGGATCCCCCGCCCCTAACACTGCCCTGTATCAGGACGGTTCTGATGAAGAGGATCCCCTGCCCCTAACACTGCCCTGTATCAGGACGGTTCTGATGAAGAGGATCCCCTGCCCCTAACACTGCCCTGTATCAGGAGGGTTCTGATGGAGGATCCTCCGCCCCTAACACTGCCCTGTATCAGGATGGTTCTGATGAAGAGGATCCCCTGCCCCTAACACTGCCCTGTATCAGGATGGTTCTGATGAAGAGGATCCTCCGCCCCTAACACTGCCCTGTATCAGGACGGTTCTGATGGAGGATCCCCTGCCCTGTATCAGGATGGTTCTGATGAAGAGGATCCCCTGCCCTGTATCAGGATGGTTCTGATGAAGAGGATCCCCTGCCCCTAACACAGCCATGTATCAGGACGGTTCTGATGGAGGATCCCCTGCCCCTAACACTGCCCTGTATCAGGAGGGTTCTGATGAAGAGGATCCCCTGCCCCTAACACTGCCCTGTATCAGGACGGTTCTGATGGAGGATCCCCTGCCCCTAACACTGCCCTGTATCAGGAGGGTTCTGATGAAGAGGATCCTCCGCCCCTAACACTGCCCTGGATCAGGACGGTTCTGATGAAGAGGATCCCCTGCCCCTAACACTGCCCTGTATCAGGATGGTTCTGATGAAGAGGATCCCCCGCCCCTAACACTGCCCTGTATCAGGACGGTTCTGATGAAGAGGATCCCCTGCCCCTAACACTGCCCTGTATCAGGATGGTTCTGATGAAGAGGATCCCCCGCCCCTAACACTGCCCTGTATCAGGATGGTTCTGATGAAGAGGATCCCCCGTCCCCAACACTGCCCTGTATCAGGAGGGTTCTGATGGAGGAGCCCCTGCC
The DNA here is from genome assembly GCA_030390025.1 of Squalus acanthias. NCBI lineage: Eukaryota > Metazoa > Chordata > Chondrichthyes > Squaliformes > Squalidae > Squalus > Squalus acanthias. Next base: position 1,421,659 of record JASTWF010000067.1, on the reverse strand, counting down.
CCTAACACTGCCCTGTATCAGGATGGTTCTGATGAAGAGGATCCTCCGCCCCTAACACTGCCCTGTATCAGGATGGTTCTGATGGAGGATCCCCTGCCCCTAACACTGCCCTGTATCAGGATGGTTCTGATGAAGAGGATCCCCTGCCCCTAACACTGCCCTGTATCAGGACGGTTCTGATGAAGAGGATCCCCTGCCCCTAACACTGCCCTGTATCAGGATGGTTCTGATGGAGGATCCTCCGCCCCTAACACTGCCCTGTATCAGGATGGTTCTGATGGAGGATCCCCTGCCCCTAACACTGCCCTGTATCAGAACGGTTCTGATAAAGAGGATCCTCCGCCCCTAACACTGCCCTGTATCAGAACGGTTCTGATGAAGAGGATCCTCCGCCCCTAACACTGCCCTGTATCAGGACGGTTCTGATGGAGGATCCCCTGCCCCTAACACTGCCCTGTATCAGGACGGTTCTGATGGAGGATCCCCTGCCCTGTATCAGGACGGTTCTGATGAAGAGGATCCCCTGCCCTGTATCAGGACGGTTCTGATGGAGGATCCCCTGCCCCTAACACTGCCCTGTATCAGGACGGTTCTGATGGAGGATCCCCCGCCCCTAACACTGCCCTGTATCAGGACGGTTCTGATGAAGAGGATCCCCTGCCCTGTATCAGGACGGTTCTGATGGAGGATCCCCTGCCCTGTATCAGGACGGTTCTGATGAAGAGGATCCCCTGCCCTGTATCAGGACGGTTCTGATGAAGAGGATCCCCTGCCCCTAACACTGCCCTGTTGTTTTTTTAATTCAGCTGCTGATATACCTGCTGTGCACTTCCATCAGCTTGTCTTTTTTCTCTTCATATTTTCAGTGTTTGCAGCTCTCCTTTTCATCTCAACATGCTACAGCTTTAGGACAGAGCCAACGAACACAAGAAAAAAGGAGCAGGCCATTCGGGCCTTCTCCGCCATTCAATAAGATCATCTTCTACCTCAACGCCACTTTCCCACCCGATCCCCATAACCCTCGATTTCAGTAATGTCCAAAACTCTATCGATCCCTGTCTTGAATATAATCAACTGAGCCTCTACAGCCCTCTGGGGTCGAGAATTCCAAAGATTCACCACCCTCTGAGTCAAGAAATTTCTCCTCATCTCAGTCCTAAATGGCCGACCCCGTATTCTGAGACTGTGACCCCTGGTTCTAGACTCTCCAGCCAGGGGAAACATCCTCCCTGCATCTACCCTGTCAAGCCCTGTAAGAATTTTGTATGTTTCAATGAGATCACCTCTCATTCTTCTGAACTCTAGGGAATATCGGCCTGGTCTACTCAACCTCTCCTCATAGGACAATCCCCCCATCCCAGGAATCAGTCTGGTGAACCTTCGTTGCACTCCCTCGAAGGCATGTATATCCTTCCTTAAGTAAGGAGACCAAAGCTGTACACAATACTCCAGGTGTGGTCTCACCAAGGCCCTATATAATTGCAGCAAGACTTCTTTACTCTTATACTCCAATCCCTCTGCAAGGGGGAAATCGGCAAGTTGGTCATCACTTATCATAGCAATTCTTCCTCTTCGCTGAAAAAACCCAACTCACGATAGATGCATTTTGGGAAAGAGAACGAGAGGGCGTGTACAGCGCGTGGTAAACTTTTAAGAAGTGGTAGAGGAGCGGAGAGACTTGTGGGCTCAGAGACAAGAAATAGGAGGACGTTCGATAAAGCTGTGGGGGAAAAAAAAAAGCCTTTGGGATCCAAGGTTTCCTAAACAGGGACACAGTACGAAAGCAAAGAGGTAATAGTAAAGCTGTACAAAAATCAATGGTTAGGCCGGAGATAGAAAGCAGTGGCCAGCTTTGGGTGCCTTGCATTTGGACAAGCAGAGGATGCAGAAAAGATCAGAGAGGTGCTCCGAGATGAGAAGCTTCAGTTATAAGGAAAGGCTGGAGAAACTGGGGCCTTTCATTAAAAAAAACTCACGGAGGAGGTGTTCAACAATGATGAGAGGCTTTGATAAAGTAAATTGGGGCAAAACTATTTACACTGATCAGGGAGTTGGAACTGCAGGCTATAAATTTGAGATTATCACCAAAACAGCGAGGGGAGAAGTTTAGGACATTTATTTTTTAAGGCACAGAGTTGTTTAGGACAGGGAATGCCGAACCGGAAAACAGTGGTGGAAACAAAATGCATGAAACCCGCTTTTGAAAGGGAAGTGGGGAAACATTGGAAAAGAAAAATTGACAGGCTTGGGGAATGGGACCAAGTGGCCAGCTCTTGCAGAGAGCCAGCACTGGTGCGATGGGTTGAATGGCCTCCTTCTGTGCAGTCCAATTCTATCATTCTAAACTGAACAGGTTTTTAAAATAACGCAAGATCCCATCTGGTGTAGCGCAGCCAGGCAGACCAGACAGTCCCACATGCAATAACAGATCGATATGGAGCTCAGACAGGGAGCTACAATGGGCTGCCGTGACCCTGGTTTAGGAAGACGGGGGGGGGGGGGGGGGGGGGGGGGGGGGGGGGGGGGGGCGGGGGGTCAGCAGAAATGAGCCAGGGCAATGTTCCCTTTAAGCTGCTCGGCTGGGCAGCACTCTGCAGCTCCCGGGCTCACCGGCTTTTAAATAGGAAAAAAAAACGCGCACGTGCGGTATTTTGAATGGGCCGCGCACCCAAAAATGGGAACACTGGCCAAGGGTCCCTGCTCCGGCTTTCACTCCGTTGACTTCTGCCGGAATGTGGGTGCCAAAAGGAGACCGGTTTAAGTTCTGGCTAGGATTACCCCGTACAGCCCACCCACGTTCGCTGTCCAGGCCCACACGTGGAGATCAGCTACTTGGCATCCGTGGAACCATCGAGCAAGAGTCAGCTCATTCAGGAAATGAGAGGAAGGGGCCCAGACAATAGGAAAAAAAAACCAATCATAATGAATCCCACACCAGCACTATACATTCTCCAGCACAGCCGACCAGCCAGAAGTGCCAGAGCAGAAAATCTGAGGGAAATGCTGTGGGTTAAGAGATGACTTGCTAATTGTACACACACTGCCAGATACTGCTCAGTTTCCATAGCAGCAAATCTCTGTAGTGTTTTGTGCTGGGCTCTAGAGATTGACTGGAGTATTTTTCAAAAAAAAACTCAGAACAATTTTAAAGGCATGGGCTTTACCCAGAGAATTCACAGACAGCGAGCAAGTGCTCAGATCCACGGCCACGACATTGTGCGCGTTACGACTGGCATTGCAAAACAGATTTGAAGAACTGCCAAGGTATCTGCGGTTGTGTTTACCCTCAGATTGTGTTCGAACCGACAGTTTGTTTCAATTAAATAGGTTAGGGAGGAGCAGAAGTCACAATTTTAAGTTGTACAAGGCCAGATCTAGGATAGATGTCAGGAGGTGGTTCTTTTCCCAGAGAACAGCGGACCTCGGGAACAGGCTGGCGTCCCGTGCGGTGGACGCCGATTCGCTGAATTCCTTCGAGCGAGAGCTGGGCCTGTTCCTGGCTGGGGCGGAGATCAGCTCTTACAGAAGGGTGGGCACTGCAGGGAATTCAGGGCCAGTGTGGTCCCCTGGACTAGTTTCCATCGCCTAAGGGGACCGGAGAGGAATTTCCCAGATCTTTCCCTCCCCAAATTGGCCTGGGGTTTTTTAATCTGTTTTCTTGCCTCTCCCAGGACGTCACACGGGTGGGGTGGGGACTCGAGAGTGTATCTATTGCGAGTCTGACTGGGATCGAGTTCCCTGGGTGCAGACAGCCCTCCAGTACTTCACCCCAGTGGCCTTATTTTTGTATGGGCGTGGGCAGGATGCATCAGCAGGCCGTTGAAGCCCAGGGGGGGAGGCCGGGGGTACTACAGCTGTTTCCGAGCCTGTCTTCATCCGACGTGCACTTTCAAGCAAGGATCACAATAGCAATAGGTGCAGGAGCCCTGGCTCTTCCTCCCCTACCCCACCCACGCCCACCCAGAGGTGCCTTTCATAGCACCCCAGTCCCTGCCCTCCCAGATAGCAACTAGCCCAGCGCAGACTGGGGATCGAACATGGGGCCTTCAGATCCGTATGGCTCAGCACCAAGCCAGCCTGCAACTACAACCCCATCAGGGATGGCAAGAATCTGAATTTATCCATCACCGTAACCTTTCGCCAAACTACTTCAAGAAAGAACGAACTTGCATTTATATGGGCCTTTCGTGTCCTCGGGACGTCTCAAAGCGCTTCACAGCCAATGAAGCAAGGATGACGGCAGCCAATTTGCGCACAGCAAGGTCCCACAAACAGCAATGAGATCATGACCAGCTCATGTATTCTGGTGATGTTGATTGAGGGATAAATGTTGGACTGGACACAGTGGAGACCTCCCATGCTCTTCAAATAGTGCTGCGGGGTCTTTTACGTCCACCTTCCTTGGTCATACAGCCTGCCAATTCTCAAAGCCTGGGCTCAGAATGCCCCACGGAGGACATACTGGAAAGTGCCAGCCCCTGCACTGCCCCCCCCACCCCTCCCACGGAGCTATATCCCAGCAATGAGTCAGTAACTTTCAGAGTCCATCCTCCCGCTGTACAAATAATCAAATGCAATTCAGGGAGCAGTTAACAGACGTCCTTTCAACCAATAAAAAACAAGAGCAATTATGTTTTACGTAGAATCCCACAATCTGCTAACATTAATATTAAGGAGGGGGCAATGGCAAGAGAGTCTAACCACCTCCCCATGGCATTCAAGGGGATGACCATCGCCGAATCCCCCACCACAACATCCTGGGGGTCACCATTGACCAGAAACTTAACTGGACCAGTCACATAAATACTGTGGCAACAAGAGCAGGTCAGAGGCTGGGTATTCTGCAGCAAGTGTCTCACCTCCTGACTCCCCAAAGCCTTTCCACCATCTACAAGGCACAAGACAGGAGTGTGATGGAATACTCTCCACTTGCCTGGATGAGTGCAGCTCCAACAACACTCAAGAAGCTCGACACCATCCAGGACAAAGCAGTCTGCTTGGCACCCCATCCACCACCTTAAACATTCACTCCCTGCACCACCGGCGCACCGTGGCTGCAGTGTGCACCATCTACAAGATGCACTGCAGCAACTCGCCAAGGCTTCTTCGAAAGCACCTCCCAAACCCGTGACCTCTACCACTTAGAAGGACAAGGGCAGCATGGAAACACCACCAGCTGCAAGTTCCGCTCCAAGTCACACACCATCCTGACTTGGATATATAGCTGTTCCTTCATCATCGCTGGGTCAAAATCCTGGAACTCCCTTCACCACACGGATTGCAGCGGTTCAAGGGGGCTCACCACCACCTTCAAGGATGGGCAATAAATGCTGGCCCTCATCCCACAAACTAATATCAAAAAAGCTTTGAGGTTCTCACTGTTGAGCACGCCAGCACAACCAATGCCATCAACAAGGCACCCAAACGCCCAGACAGCCTCCTGCCCAAAAAGCAACACACTCCACATATAAAAAGATTGAAATCCGACCCAGCTGCAGCAGAAACTGGGAGATTCGGACTGCACTGGTAGAATTCATCGGCTGCTTGTGAACACATTTCATTTAAGCAGGGGGATTTTCACTGGTGTTTCTTTCCTGGATATAGTCATTTCTCCAGCTCCAACACGACCTCCCAAACTCTGTTCACAGATCATTCTCTCTTTCATCCGCCCACCCTCTTCAGCTGCTGTCCGTCAGCTTCAATTTTGCTCCAGTTTGTTCTCTCCTTGTTCTATAAAGCCAAATCCACTATTGGTAATCATACATCACTGCACATTCACAGCACAAATATGACAACTTGTATTTGTATAGCACCTTTAACGTAGTAAAACGTCCCAAGGCGCTTCACAGGAGTGATTATCAAACAAAATTTGACACCGAGTCACATAAGGAGATATTAGAGCAGATGGTCAAAGAGGCCGGTTTTAAGGAGCATCTTAAAGGAGGAGAGAGAGAGAGAGGCGGAGAGTTTCAGGGAGGGAATTCCAGAGCTTAGGGCCCAGGCAGCTGAAGTCACAGCCGCCAATAGTGGAGCGATTGAAATCAGGGAATCTCAAGAGGCCAGAATCCAGAATGAGAGCAGCGCAGATATCTCGGGGGAGGGGGGCTGGAGGAGATTACAGAGATAAGGTGGGGCGAGGTCATGGAGGGATTTGAAAACAAAGGATGAGAATTTTTTTGATTTTTTTTTTATAATCGAGCCGTTGCTTACCCGGGAGCCAGTGTAGGTCAGCGAGCGCAGGGGTGATGGGTGAACGGGACTTGGTGCGAGTTACAACAGCAGAGTTTTGGATGGGCTCCAGTTTACGGAGGGTGGAATGTGGCCAGGAGTGTGTTGGAATCCTCAAGTCTCGAGGTAACAAAGGCACGGATGAGGGTTTCAGCAGCGGATGAGCTGAGGCAGAGGCGGAGTCAGGGGGGGGGGGCACCAAAATGAATCCTCGATTTCTCAGAAGATACTTACACCCTCTTAAATTGAACTACTTCTTTCGAAAATGGCAAACCGGTCGCACAGAAAATGCCAGAGGGATAAAGAGTCAAATGTACACGTGCGTCAATCAGTCACCTGTCAGCCCGCTGTAAATGGCCTCACGGGGTCAGATTATTATTGGGAGGAAGGGCGAGCAATGTACACAGAAATAAAATAAAATCATAGACTGGGTGGTGTACTGGATTCGCGCAGAGTCTTCAGTTTGTGTAGCTGGGTTCTGATGCAATGGATGAAAAGGTCTGCTGTTGTCTCTCGAGGGTCTTGTGTGTTAATACTAACAAATTCAAAGTATTGGAAGAATGAATAAAAGGAACAGATTAACAAAGGGAATCTTTGAAAGGGGCCTGGGAGTGACAGACTCATACCTTTCACTATTGAGACAATGGGACGAAACAATTAAAAAAGCAACTAGGCTGCTGAGTGCCATGATACACAGCCAGCACAGTGGAGTCTAAATCGACAGAGGCTTTGTGCACTGGTCAGAGCTCACTGAGAACACTGCGCAATTCTGGTCACCATACTTCAAAAGGGGATTAAGATGCATTGAAGAGGGTGGGGAGAAGAACAGCAGGAATGATCCCAAGTGTGACGAGGATGACTCAAGACACAACAACTTGCATTTATATAGTGCCTTTAATGAGGTAAAACATCCCAAGGTACTTCACTGGAGCGACACAGGTTAGCAAGGCCATAAAAACAGCAAACCAAGCGCACGGGTTTATTTCTAGAGGGATAGAATTGAAAAGTAGGGAAGTTATGCTAAACCTGTTTTGAACCTTGGTTAGACCACACTTGGAGTACTGCGTACAGTTCTGGTCGCCATATTATAAAAAGGATACAGAGGCACTGAAGAGGGTGCAGAGAAGATTTACAAGGATGATACCAGAAATGCGAGGGTACACCTATCAGGAAAGGGTGAACAGGCTGGGTCTCTTTTCTCTTGAAAAAAGGCTGAGGGGTGACCTAATAGAGGTCTTTAAAATTATGAAAGTTTTTGACAGAGTGGATACAGAGAGAATGTTTCCACTTGTGGGGAAGAGCAAAACTAGAGGCCATCAATATAAGATAGTCACCAAGAAATCAAATAGGGAATTCAGGAGAAACTTCTTTACTCAGAGAGTGGTGAGAATGTGGAACTCGCTCCCACAGGGAGTGGTTGAAGCGAATAGTATAGATGCATTTAAGGGGAGGCTGGACAAGCATATGAGGGAGAAGGGAATAGAGGGTTATGCTGATAGATTTAGATGAGGAAAGACGGGAGGAGGCTCGAGTGGAGCATAAACACCGGCATGGACTGGTTGGGCCGAATGGCCTGTTTCTGTGCCATATATCCGATGTAATCCTGTGTTATCAGACAAAATTTGACACTGAGCCACACAAGGAGATAGTAGCACAGATGATCAAAAGCTTGGTCAAAGAGGTAGGTTTTAAGGAGCATCTTAAAGGAGGAAAGAGAGAGGTGGAGAGAGTAAAGAAACATACGATCTACAATACAGAGGGAAGGTGGTTGAGGGAAGGTGGGGAAGAGAGAGAGAATCTCAGAGGTATATGAACTATTAATGGCACTGATAAAGTGAACCCAAAATATTACTTTTAAATATTAGTCAGGTCAGTAGAGCAAGAAAGCAGAAAATAAAGTTGGGAGCAATAAATCTCGGAAAAATGTACTGAAAGATGATAAAGATTTGGAATAATCTAACAAGTAGGGAAATGGCAGAGACATTAAGGGAATTCAAGATGCGGTTGGATATTAGACTGGGGTATGTTGAAATATTCAAGGACCAAGTTCGATGGGCCAATTGGCTTTTTCACATCCTTCACTTATTCTCGTGTTCTGAGGTTTGGCCAGCATTAGCTCGGTTCCCTAATTTTGCACTAAAATGGCACACTTGCTGAGAGAGACTCCCAGTGAGGGAGAGAACACTTGCAGGAGAGAAAAGAATGGGAAAAAAACTGAAGGTAAATAATGTGCAGAAACACAGAGAGAGAGAGGGCCACTGTAGATGTCTCAACACTGGAACGTTTGAGGTGAAGAAAGGAAGGCTCACATTTCTACAGCGCCTTGCACGACCTCGGGACGTCCCAAAGCGCTTTCCAGCCAGTGAAGTACTTTTGAAGTGCAGTCACTGTCAGAATGTAGGAAAAGCATCCAAACCCCACAGCTGTCTCACTGCCACATATAAAGGCAATACAGGTTGAGCGTCCTAAATCCAGCAACCTCGGGACCGAGGCCGAGCCGGTTTTCGGGTTTTTCCGGACATGTTTCTGATGTCCGGAAACGCCCAAGCCCAGGTTGCGATATTTCCGGACTCTGGACACCAGAAACACGTGCCGAGTCCGGAAACGCCCAAGCCCAGGTTGCGATATTTCCGGACTCTGGACACCAGAAACACGTGCCGAGTCCGGAAACGCCCAAGCCCAGGTTGCGATATTTCCGGACTCTGGACACCAGAAACACGTGCCGAGTCCGGAAATGCCTGGGCCCAGGTTGCGCTATTTCCGCTTTTTGGTAAGCCTCCCTCAGGGTGTCCGGATTCCGGAACATTTTACGGATTCCGGGCCCCTGCCACCAATCGTCCCGGAGTCCGGATCTCCGGATTTGGGACGCTCAACCTGTATTACGAAGTTCCTATTCAAACGAGAGCATGCATTCATACCTCCAACCTTTGCTCATTCCCTTGCAAGGGTTCTGGCATTGGCAGGAAGCGACTGCCACTTATCTTACAGCACCTGCACGGCCCAACCATGCCTGCAGAAACGACCAGAAAAACACTAAAGGGGTAAAAATTCAGTTGGTTGCGCCTCCCGTTAGCGCCTTAAGAGGGCGCTAATGGGGCGCAAAGCCGCTAACGCCCGGGTGCAGCGATGTTTGCGCCGCTCGGGAACTTAACTTGACATTGTGCGGCGGCGCTAAACTTTACCGCTGCGACCACCTGCGCGCGCAGATTGTGACGTCATTCCATGGTGCAACGCCCTTGTGTCGCCCCGGAGCGGAAATTGAGTGGCGCCCCCTGCCTTACCGCCTGGCGCATCCAACGACCAGAAGACTGGAACGCTATCAATCGCTGTGGGGCTGGGGCGCTATTTAAAGGGGGCCTCTTCCTGTCTTTTATTGTTGGTGGCATTTTTGAACTACGCATTCTGAGAGAGAGAGGGAGAGACTTCTGGAGAGATTCAACGTTGTGTGAAGGAGTTTTGGGTACTGAGCAGCACTTTGCAGGTTCATTTTGATTTGCCATTCCTTGTATCGATTTAGCAGAGACTGTGGGAGCTGCACTCTGAGCTCTTTGCCTGGTACTCTCCATTGTTCTTTCCAGCACATTTGATGTGCAAGTCTCTCCAGGCCGAGATTCAAGGCTGCAATGAACAGGATGTGGATGGAAAGCAAGATTAACCATCCCCTTTAAGAACTGGCCCGTGCCATTGTGTGTGTGTTCCATTGCTGACTGACATTACATGAGCTTCGCCAGCGCTCTGAGTTAGCGCCTCACTCCTTGGCCTTTGCGCCTTAAGACAGGTGTGCAGCGCCTGATTTAGCGCTCCAATCACCTCCCGGGGCGGTAAAAGTGAAGTTTCCAGTCAGTGCCGATAATTAGCGCCAGGCGCTAATATTTGCGTCCAGACGATATTTGCGCCCCAAATGGGGCGCGACCTAATTTTTCCCCCCAAACCTTTAATATATTCTATACATTTAAAAAAAAAATCTGGATATTTGAAACAATTTGAAGTCAGATTTTTTGCAGACGTTCATTACACGCTCGCGATGATACGACTGGGGTAGAGAACGCAAGAAGGTGCTCTTATATTGGCGCACTTAATTCCGATTCCACCAGACCAGTGTTTCTGGAAGCCAGCTCCTGGCGTTTACACCCTGAAACCCGGCTCCCCCATCAGGCTCGTAGACACGCGGTAAACTGGAGCTGCGAGTTGGCTGCTGGGATAAAGGGGGCCTAATTTACAGTGTAACCTTCACAAGGCAGCTCTCAGGCGCTGGTCTTCCTGAATCCAAATTACAACAGCACCCATAAAAAGCAGCTGTAGGTAACATTTTGTAGGTTCTGGAGAAGGAACGGACTTAAATGACATTTTCTCGTTATTATT
>JASTWF010000067.1:1398569-1403569 GCA_030390025.1 Squalus acanthias | reverse complement strand
GGAGAGAGAGAGACAAAGAGAGAGAGAGAGAGACAGAGAGAGAGAGACAGACAGAGAGAGAGAGACAAAGGGAGAGAGAGAGACAAAGGGAGAGAGAGAGACAAAGGGAGAGAGAGAGACAAAGGGAGAGAGAGAGACAAAGGGAGAGAGAGAGACAAAGGGAGAGAGAGAGACAAAGGGAGAGAGAGAGACAAAGGGAGAGAGAGAGAGAGACAAAGGGAGAGAGAGAGAGAGACAAAGAGAGAGAGAGAGAGAGAGAGACAAAGGGAGAGAGAGAGAGACAAAGGGAGAGAGAGAGAGAGACAAAGGGAGAGAGAGAGAGACAAAGGGAGAGAGAGAGAGAGACAAAGAGAGAGAGAGAGAGACAAAGAGAGAGAGAGAGACAAAGGGAGAGAGAGAGACAAAGGGAGAGAGAGAGAGACAAAGGGAGAGAGAGAGACAAAGAGAGAGAGAGAGACAAAGAGAGAGAGAGAGAGAGAGAGAGACAAAGGGAAAGAGAGAGAGAGACAAAGAGAGAGAGAGACAAAGGGAGAGAGAGAGAGACAAAGGGAGAGAGAGAGACAAAGAGAGAGAGAGAGACAAAGGGAGAGAGAGAGAGAGACAAAGAGAGAGAGAGAGAGACAAAGAGAGAGAGAGAGAGAGAGACAAAGAGAGAGAGAGAGAGAGAGAGAGAGAGACCAAGGGAGAGAGAGAGAGACAAAGAGAGAGAGAGAGAGACAAAGAGAGAGAGAGACAGAGAGAGAGAGAGAGACAAAGGGAGAGAGAGAGACAAAGGGAGAGAGAGAGAGAGAGAGAGAGAGAGAGAGACAAAGGGAGAGAGAGAGAGACAAAGGGAGAGAGAGAGAGACAAAGGGAGAGAGAGAGACAAAGGGAGAGAGAGAGAGAGACAAAGGGAGAGAGAGAGAGAGACAAAGGGAGAGAGAGAGAGACAAAGAGAGAGAGAGAGAGACAAAGAGAGAGAGAGAGAGAGAGACAAAGGGAGAGAGAGAGAGAGACAGAGAGAGAGAGAGAGAGACAAAGGGAGAGAGAGAGAGACAAAGGGAGAGAGAGAGAGACAAAGGGAGAGAGAGAGAGAGAGAGAGAGAGAGAGAGAGACAAAGAGAGAGAGACAGAGAGGGAGAGAGAGAGAGACAGAGAGAGAGAGACAGAGACAAAGGGAGAGAGAGAGAGAGAGAGAGAGACAAAGGGAGAGAGAGAGAGAGAGAGAGAGACAAAGGGAGAGAGAGAGAGAGAGAGAGAGACAAAGGGAGAGAGAGAGAGAGACAAAGGGAGAGAGAGAGAGAGACAAAGGGAGAGAGAGAGAGAGAGAGAGAGAGAGAGAGAGAGAGAGAGAGAGAGAGAGAGACAAAGGGAGAGAGAGAGAGAGACAAAGGGAGAGAGAGAGAGACAAAGGGAGGGAGAGAGAGAGAGAGAGAGAGAGAGAGAGAGAGAGGGAGAGAGAGAGGGACAAAGGGGGAGAGAGAGAGAGAGAGAGAGGGAGAGAGAGGGACAAAGGGGGAGAGAGAGAGGGACAAAGGGGGAGAGAGAGAGGGACAAAGGGGGAGAGAGAGAGGGACAAAGGGGGAGAGAGAGAGGGACAAAGGGGGAGAGAGAGAGGGACAAAGGGGGAGAGAGAGAGGGACAAAGGGGGAGAGAGAGAGGGACAAAGGGGGAGAGAGAGAGGGACAAAGGGGGAGAGAGAGAGGGACAAAGGGGGAGAGAGAGAGGGACAAAGGGGGAGAGAGAGAGGGACAAAGGGGGAGAGAGAGAGGGACAAAGGGGGAGAGAGAGAGGGACAAAGGGGGAGAGAGAGAGGGACAAAGGGGGAGAGAGAGAGGGACAAAGGGGGAGAGAGAGAGGGACAAAGGGGGAGAGAGAGAGGGACAAAGGGGGAGAGAGAGAGGGACAAAGGGGGAGAGAGAGAGGGACAAAGGGGGAGAGAGAGAGGGACAAAGGGGGAGAGAGAGAGGGACAAAGGGGGAGAGAGAGAGGGACAAAGGGGGAGAGAGAGAGGGACAAAGGGGGAGAGAGAGAGGGACAAAGGGGGAGAGAGAGAGGGACAAAGGGGGAGAGAGAGAGGGACAAAGGGGGAGAGAGAGAGGGACAAAGGGGGAGAGAGAGAGGGACAAAGGGGGAGAGAGTGAGGGACAAAGGGGGAGAGAGAGAGGGACAAAGGGGGAGAGAGAGAGGGACAAAGGGGGAGAGAGAGAGGGACAAAGGGGGAGAGAGAGAGGGACAAAGGGGGAGAGAGAGAGGGACAAAGGGGGAGAGAGAGAGGGACAAAGGGGGAGAGAGAGAGGGACAAAGGGGGAGAGAGAGAGGGACAAAGGGGGAGAGAGAGAGGGACAAAGGGGGAGAGAGAGAGGGACAAAGGGGGAGAGAGAGACGGACAAAGGGGGAAGAGAGTGCGAACCAGCGCGATATAGAGACAAAAGGGACAAAATCTTTATTCCTTCATTGCAAGCTTTAATTTTTCTTCAAAAAAATGAATTCTCTGAATTTTCTCCCTCCCCACTGAAGCGCTGTTTCACAATCAGCCCCAGTATCATACCCAGGTGGCCATTATTCATCGGCAAGCCTCAGCTCGACTATCAGCAAGCTGTTCTGTTGAAGAACTGGTAGCCAAATTCAGCCTGCCCGTCACCCCCACATGTACATTTCCAGCACCGTAATCAGGAGCGTCGACTCGGGCTGATTTTCCCCTCTTTCCACCGGGGGTGCCGACACCAACTAACAGCCCCCCTACCCGGGTTACAAATAACGCAACAGTGGAACACCACAATCAAAGCTGGCGTGTTCCCAACCAGCCACCATTTAATCCAGATCTCATTAGATCATCACAAAGTGCATTACACCTGATATTTCAGTGGAGCTTATGGCAGGGATTTGGGTTTACCAAGGGCTAAATCCCTGCAATAAGCATCTTGGGACAGATGTGCAACCGGAATTTTATTCTACGCACTCATTGGAGGTGTGAATTGTTTGGCTGGTGTGACTTGTGTTCAAATGCAGCCAGATTGATGTGATGAAAGATGTAAAAAAAAGACTTTATACAACACCGGATGTCCTAAAGCGCTTTACAGCTAATGAAGCACTTTTTGAAGTGTAGCCAATTTGTGCACAGCAAGCTCCCACACACAGCTATGTGATAATAACCAGATAATCTGTTTTTAGTGATGTTGATTGAGGGATAAATATTGGCCCCAGGACACCGGGGAGAAATCCCCTGCTCTTATTTGAATAGCACCGTGGGATCTTTTACGTCCACCCGAGAGCGCAGACGGGGCCTCAGTTTAACGTCTCATCCGAAAGACGGCACCTCCGACAGTGCGGCACTCCCTCCGTAGATTTTTGTGCTGGAGTCTCTGGAACCCACAACCTTCTGACTCAGAGGCGAGGGTGCGACCAAGTGAGCCACAGCTGACACTTCTGGAAGGGTCTGAAATTAAAGGAGTTTGGGCAGCTGTGACCCGGTCCATAATGGGCATGTGTCCTTAGCACAAAACTGCCTCTAACTTTGCACTAATTGTCCATCTCAGACAACAGAATCAGAGGAATTTACAGCATACAAGGAGGCCATTTGGCCCATCGTGCGCGCGCCGGCTGAAAAAGAGCTATCCACCCTATCCCACTTTCCAGCTCTTGGTCCGTAGCCCTGCAGGTTACGGTACTTCAAGTGCATATCCAAGTACTTTTTAAATGTGATGAGTTTCTGCCTCTACCACCCTTTCAGGCAGTGAGTGCCAGACCCCCCACCACCCTCTGGGTGAAAAAAGTTCGCCTCAACTCCCCTCTAATGAAGTGCATTAATTAGGTAGAAGGCAGATGTTGGATCGGTTTGGACTTCAGAAAGTACACGCTTGCAGAAATGAAGCTGGATACAAACTGCAAGCAGGAATGCTGTCGAGAGAAGCAATTTTCCAGATTTAAAAAAAATGCATTGTACATCTGAATACTGGAATATAGCATAGATTTTTTTTTAAATCAGGAAAAATTCAAAGCCAGCTTGATGGGTTTGTCTCATCACAATTTCTGCCAAGTGACTGCAACAGAAGCCTTTGCTCACCCGAACCTCGGCCCACTCAGGAAATTCCTCAATGTATTCCATCCCTCCCCCGTAACCACGAACCACCTCCACCGAAATTGTTTGCTGGAAAGTCAACAGTCCGGAGGGGAGGGGTGGGGCTCTCAAAAAAAAAAATCACGCACAAAATAAATCTGGTGCAAAGTAATGAGCAACTGAAAGTTAGAAATCACAGACAATGACATCAGAGGAGGCCATTCGGCCCATCGTGCCCGTGCCGGCTCTTTGAACGAGCAGTCGTGCCGAGTCCCACACCCGCCCCCGCTTTATGCCCATAACTCTCAGCTCCTCATCCTCAAGTACCTGCCTAACTCTCTCAAAATTATTGATGGCATCAGCTCCCACCACCTTCTCAGCTCGAGCGTTCCAGATCCCCACAACTCAGTGAAACCATTTCTCCTCAGCTCCCCTCTAGATCTGTTGCCAATGAGTTTGAAACTATGACTCGTCACCATCAATCACAGACACCCGTACACAAGGACACCATCACAGGCGTACGTCACCCAGATCCAAAAACTGTCGATGGAAACTTTAAAATCCCCTCTCCCTCGACGCCTCGCACCAGCTACAAGGAAGTACAACTGTGGTGGGATGACCCATCTACTCTCCACTCAGCATTTCCTGGCCTTCCAAGATTGGGAACTCGCTCTACCAACACCACGAAAACAGATTAACTTGTCATTTGTCTCATTGCTGTTTGTGGGACCTTGCTCTTCACACGAGCGTAATCAAACAAAATTTCACACTGAGCCACATTTGTGCACAGTTTTGTGCTCCTTAAGGAAGGATATACTTGCCTTCGAGGCGGCGCAATGAAGGTTCACTCAACTGACGCCTGGGATGAGAGGGCTGTCCTATGAGGAGAGATTGAGTAGACTAGGCCTCTATTCTCTGGCGTTTAGCAGAATGAGAGGTGATCTCATTGAAACAGAAAATT
>JASTWF010000067.1:1373569-1396069 GCA_030390025.1 Squalus acanthias | reverse complement strand
ACACTCAAGAAGCTCGACACCATCCAGGGCAAAGCAGCCCGCTTGGTTGGCAGTCCGTCCACCACCTTAAACATTCACTCCCTCCACCAGCGGCGCACCGTGGCTGCAGTGTGTACCATCTGCAAGATGCACTGCAGCAACTCACCAAGGCTTCCTCGGTAGCACCGCCCAAACCCGCGATCTCTTCCACCTAGAAGAACAAGGGCAGCAGGCGCATGGGAACACCATCACCTGCAAGTTCCCTTCCAAGTTACACTCCATCCTGACTTGAAAATATATCGCCGTTCCTTCATTGTCGCTGGGTCAAAATCCTGTAACTCCCTCCCTAACAGCACTGTGGGAGTGCCTTCACGGACTGCAGCGGTTCAAGAAGGAAGCTCACCATCACCTTCTCAAGGGCAATTAGGGATGGACAATAAATGCCGGCCTTACCAACGACACCCACATCCCAGGAACGAATATAAAAAAGTTTCTGAAAGCAGGCAAGGAGCTGGAAAGGCGAAGGGAACTGGACAGAATTCTAGAGGATAGAAGCGGAGGGGCTGAACATACAGCCACCAACGTTAGAGCAGAGGGAGCAAGGAGGAACCTGGGGTTAGAGGAGTGTGCAGAGACGCAGAGAGATAAGGCAGGGATAAACAGGGGGATTGGAAAGCTACGAGAATTTTGAAATCAGCTCTCTGGGACAAAGGGAGTCAGTGGCGCTGGGAGAGAATGGGCCTGATCGAGGCTGCATCACTAGTACAGTCCAACGAAATATCCGCCAGTAGCTGCACACATGCAGCCTGTGGCAATCCTGCTTGTGATCATCTCTGCTGTGGGCAGGTGAATAGCGTTTGCTCTGCTCAAATCAAGTGTGGGGAGAAGGGAGGATACGCTGCAAGCTAGCAGGGCGCAGCACTTTGCAATTCCAACCCGTCACACCAACGCTTTCCTATTATGTGGGTCTTCACTCACAAGCTGAGGAAATGTAATCAGCTGTTCCTAAAACTGTATATCCATTGGCAGGAACTCATCAACTGATGCTGTCCTTAATGTCAGACAGTCGTGGGTCTCAGACCAGGTCAGTGCAGGGGAGACCCCGCCACACTGTAACTGCGCACACCTCTGACTTTAGCTAGCGTACCGCCCCCAAGTCAACTATCTAAAAAAGTTTACAGTGTCCTACAGCTTTGTCTTGCTTCAAAGGAATACTTCAGGAGACGACCGCACACCATCTTCAAGTACTGAGGCAAAATGATATCCAATATGTATTTTTTTTTTAAGTTTCCTTTAGCCAGAAAGCCAAATTAAAAATCAGGCAACATTTTAGTCCATGAACACAACTCACTGCTTCATCAGGCTTTCAAATAAGTAAAAAAAAAAAAATCATCTGGATAAAATAATTCACCCCCAAGATGCTGCCTCAACAACCTGGGTTGCCATTTCCATGGTGTCATATTTGACCCTGAAATGAGCTTCCGACTACATATCCGCAGCATAACAAAGACCGCCTACTTCCACCTCCATAATATCGCCCGTCTCCCTTGCTGCAGCTCATCCGCTGCTGAAACCCTCATCCGTGCCTTTGTTACCTCTAGACTTGACTATTCCAACGCACTCCTGGCTGGCCTCCCACATTCCACCCTACGTAAACTTGAGGTGATCCAAAACTCGGCTGCCCCGTGCCCGCACCAAGTCCCGTTCGCCCATCACCCCCTGTGCTCGCTGACCTACATTGGCTCCCGGTTAAGCAGTGCCTCGATTTCAAAATTCTCATTCTTGTTTTCAAATCCCTCCATGGCCTCGCCCCTTCCTATCTCTGTAACCTCCTTCAGCAACACCCCCCCACCCCGACATATCTGCGCTCCTCTAATTCTGCCCTCTTGAGCATCCCTGATTATAATCGCTCAACCTTTGGTGGTCGTGCCTTCTACTGCCTGGGCCCTAAGCTCTGGAATTCCTCCCTAAACCTCTCCGCCTCGCTTTCCTCATTTAAGACTCTCCTTAAAACCTACCTCTTTGACCTGCCCTAATTTATCCTTATGTGGATCGGTGTCAAATTTGTTGTCTTAAAATACTGCTGTGAAACGCCTTGGGACCTTTTACTACGTTAAAGGCGCTATATAAATACAAGTTGTTGTTCCATAGTATTTTCCCCAGACAGAAACCTTATTTTGGAGGGGGATGGGGAGGAGGAGTGTGTGCTGGGAGACTTGGGAAAGCAACTAAACGCCATGCTTCTGCACTGAGTCAGAGAAATGCCAACAACCTCTTTTCAGTAGATCAGCCATCTTGCAGCAGAGTTTTTTTTTTAAGTTTCACTTCTATGTTAAGAAAACATCAGCTGTATTTTCCCCAAATATCCACGGTTGTGAGCCATTAGAGGCTTGGTGGGTTTAATATTGGTGTGTCGGGGCCCGAGGAGAGCAGCAGCAAGAGGAGAGCCTTGACCGCCAAGCACCATCCCCGTTAGAGAGTCACTGGAAAAGAGAGACGCTCGTTTCCGTGACCACCCCTCCTCCTCCTCCTCCTCCAAGTCTCACCTCTGTTCTTGGGACCAGCGGCGAGTCAGGCCATGAGTGCCAGAGCTGTGCAGTTCACCGTCACATCAGTGTCGGCACATGGTCAATATCAAAGGCATTTCACCAAGCGGTCAGCACCTTCCTCTATGCTAACTGGTTATTTTCTTCTTTGCCCCTTCCCCTCCCTCACACACACATACATACATACATACAAGGCGGCTGTGGGCGCACTCCCAGTCGCTCTGGAACCAGTAACTCAGGATGGGTGAGCTGCCCGGAGGCAAGCGTCCCTCCAGTTTCTAACCACCGCTCCCAATAGCAGAGACCCATGCCTCGTCAGTCTGCCCTGCAGCCCACTGGAGCTCCAACATCTTTGCCCTGCACTGCCCTTCGCATTACAATCAACCCGTTACAAATAATTGTAACTGTGTGGGGTTTTTTTTAAATGACAAGAACAGCAAGACTACAAATATTTCCAAAATAAAAAACAGAAAAGGCTGGAAATGCAGAGTGGGTCAGTCCACGCCCAGAGAGTAATGACAGATTGTGAAGGCAGAAACAACACAGCTGGTCTTTACTCTCTACAGGTGCTGATTGGCCTGCTGTGTATTTCCAGCACTTTCTGCTTCTACTTCAGATTTCCAACATTTGCAGTTTTGTCAGCTGTGGCTCAGTGGGTCGCACTCTCTCTCTCTCGCCTCTGAGTCAGAAGGTTGTGGGTTCATAGTCCCACTCCAGAGACTTCAGCACAAAAATCCAGGCCGACACTCCAGTGCAGTACTGCCGGAGGTGCTGTCTTTCAGATGAGACGTTAAACCAGCCAAAGAGTCTGCTCTCTCAGGTAGACATAAAAGATCCCACAGCACTATTTCGAAGAAGAGCAGGGGAGAGTTCTCCCCAGTGTCCTGGGCCAATATTTATCCCTCACTCAACATCACAAACAAATTATCTGGTCATTATCACATTGCTGTCTGTGGGAGTTTGCTGCATGCAAATTGGCTGTCGCGTTTCCTACATTACAACAGTGATTACACTTAAATAAAAAAGTACTTAATTGGCTGTAAATCGCTTTGGGACGTCCGGTGGTCGTGAAAGGCGCTGTAGAAATGCAAGACTTCCCCCCTCCCCTTTTTATTTTTGCAAGTATTTCCACTTTTGTACGTAACATCAAACCCCGCCCCAGATATTGCTAATCGTGGAATGTGAAAGAGGATACAACTATCAGGAAAGGCTGAACAGGCGAGGGCTCTTTTCTCTAGAAAAGAGAAGGCTGAGGTGTGACCTGATAGAGGTCTTTAAAATTATGAAGGGATTCGATAGGGTAGACGTAGAGAAGATGCTTCTACTTGTGGGGAGACCAGAACTAGGGGCCATCAAAATAAGATAGTCACTAATAAATCCAATAGGGAATTCAAGAGAAACTTCTTTACCCAGAGAGTGGGGAGAATGTGGAACTCGCTACCACAGGGAGTGGTTGAGGCGAATAGTATAGATACATTTCAGGGGAAGCTGAATAAACACATGAGGGAGAAAGGAATAGAAGGATATGGTGATGGGGTGGGATGAAGAGGGGCGGGATGAAGAGGGGCGGGATGAAGAGGGGCGGGATGAAGAGGGGCGGGATGAAGAGGGGCGGGATGAAGAGGGGCGGGATGAAGAGGGGCGGGATGAAGAGGGGCGGGATGAAGAGGGGCGGGATGAAGAGGGGCGGGATGAAGAGGGGCGGGATGAAGAGGGGCGGGATGAAGAGGGGCGGGAGGAGGCTCATGTGGAACACAAAACGACATAGACCAGTAGGACCAAATGGCCTGTTCCTGTGTAGACTCTCAGGCTTTCGTGGGCGACACAGCAGCTTCATCTGTACAACAGAGCCCACCAGGACCCGATCCCATCCCCAGACACTTTCTATTGTGGCAACACTTTTTTATGCTAACGTGAAACACCCAGGTGAAGGGCCATGCAGGAGGCCCAAGTGCACCTCCTGCCTTGGCCACCTAGGCTGAAAGGAGCACAAAAGAAGTGCACAAAAGGAGCACAAAAGAAGTAAATCGAACTAATCATAGACTAGTATAGCACAGAGAGACCATTCGGCCCATCGAGTCTGTGCCGGCTCTTTCGAAGAGCAATCCAGTTAGTCCCACTCCCCTGGCTCTTTCCCCATATCCCTGAAATGTTTTCTCCTTCGAGTATTTATTCAATTCCCTTTTGAAGAATACTATTGAATCTGCATTCACCACCCTATCAGGCAGTGCATTCCAAATCCTAACCACTCGTTGCGTAAAAAAAGTTTTTCCTCGTGTCGCCTCCGGTTCTTTTGCCAATCACCTTAAATCTGTGCCCTCTGGTGATCGGCCCTTCAACCATTGGAAACGGTCTCTCTATTTACTCGATCTAAACCCTTCATGATTTTAAACACCTCTATCAAATCTCAACTTAGCCTTCTCTGCTCCAAGGAGAACAACCCCAGCTTCTCCAGTCTATCCACGTGAATGGTTCCAGGGATGAGGGAATACATTCTAGTAAATCTCTTCTGTTACCTCGCCAGAGCCTTTACGTCCTTCCTGAAGCGCGGTGCCCAGAATTGGACACAATACTCCAGCTGGGGCCAAACTAGCGTTTTATTAGCATAACCTCCTGGCTTTTGTACTCATCGTTAGGCAACGCCGAGCTTTGGATGTTAAAAGCCAACAGATTGGCAGAGAAGGAGATGCCGGAGCGAAGTAAGGAGTTCCACAGTTTTGAGGTTCTGCGAAAGAATGAATTAGAGGAGGAGACAGTGGAATAAGTCATAACAGTGAGGATGAAGATCATGCAGCACGGATTACTTGCAGGTTGAGAGGTACAAGACACCGAAGTTCAGAGCAGCACTGGTCATTGCAGTATTGAAAGATAATAGAAAAAGCTACAAAGGAGAGACCGGCAGAAGCTAGCAGCGAGAGCGCGCTCACCTCCCTGCTGGCCAGTTTTTTCTTGTATCCTGTCCAAGAGAAGTGTTTGAAGAGCCTCCCTAGATGTGGAAGTACTCGATGGGGCTGGGCTTTCTAAATAGTTAAGGAAAGGAGTTTCTTGGAAGCAGCTTCAGCAATGCAGAAGATGTGAGAGTTCCACCTCAGATCCGAGGAGACAGTGAGACGAAGAATGGGAACAGATGAAGGACTGATGGCGGAGCCAACGTGTTGACATCTGCTGGTTGGACTTCTGCAAAGGTCATGATGATAAAGAAAATGTGAAGAATTTGAAAGAAAGGAGTTGATCCTTGGCCCCATCACAGAATTCTTATCGCTTTGTGTAAACCTGAAGATTGACAAACCATTAACAATGCTTTATACCAAAGCCAAAATGTCGATACCCAAATCATACATCCTCCCAACCCTAAAGCCCCCTGCCGAAACCCACAACCACCCATCTTGCAAGCATACTCTCGACCACATCTTTTTGCACTAATACCCCAAGCACATTACCTGCCATGAATAATGCACACCTGAATAAAATCTCCAGCGAGCAAGAGCTTACCTTCTCGCAGATTTAAATTATACACAAATGAGCGGCACCATTAAGCCAAATTGCGCTCTCACTGTGTGCCAGTTGAATCCCCAGAGGATACGATACGCACACTGCCACCCGGTACTGGGGTTGCACCAATTAAAGTCCCCGGTAGAGACCAATTAGTCCCATCCCTCGTGGTTTCCCGCGCGTAGGCTCACAGCGCTAATCGGGACTGCCTAGGGACGGCTGGCTTTTGATCTGGAGAGTGCAGCTGTTGTGTTCCTTCACAGACACGAGAATTAAGCCTCTCAGCAAAGCAAGACGTAAAAACCACCGTGCTAGTGATGGGCAACATGACCTTTACTTGCGTCAAGGGATGGGATCATTTGGAGAAGCGGGAAAGAGATAAAGCCAAGCAATACTTTGGATCTACAAATAACCCACTTAATGAAATCAGCAGCAGCACTTCAAATTGTTTGCCAATCTTTCCTGTATGTTTTTCTCCACATTCTTTTAACTTTTCCTCCCTTTGAGTAGTATAGATCATTCACCAATTGAGAGCGTGAATAAGGGGACCTGCTCTCCGGCCCCTGCCACTGGTAGGTGGGGCCCAAGACCAAACAGGCCGACTCAGCGGCTGCTCTTTGCCTCAATCCAATACAATGGCAGATCGGATTTACATTCAGGGCTCATCCCAAGAACTCCATACCACTGCCATCTAAAGCGTGCCCCACCCTCTGCCAGCGCACTAATAAATACCATCAATGGACTACAACTCATCCGCAACCAAAACACGGTAGGCCCCAATTGTCAATGCACTTCATGATGACCTGAATTATATTTATTCATTCATGGGACGTGGGTGCCACTGGCAAAGCCAACATTTATTGCCCATCCCTAATTGCCCTTGAGAAGGTGGTGGTGAGCCACCTTCTTGAACCGCTGCAGTCCATGTGAAGGTGCTCCCACAGTGCTGTTAGGGAGGGAGTTTCGGGATTTTGACCCAGTGCCGATGAAGGTATGGCCAATAAATTACCACACCTACACAGGGGTACAGAGACATCCTGCAGGCAAAGAGGATTTAGTCTCTTCCTTTTCCAACTCTCCCTCCTGAAGGTGATGACTTACTTCTCAAGTTCAATTCCACAGATGCTGGCAGCTCTCCAGTACCTTACCCGATGACCATTGTTCCTATGTGAGCCGAGACAGAGGGTGTCAGCAGGCTATCTGACTGGGCTGGGGAAAGGCACAGCCAAGTCCAATCTTGCTCTCGGCAAACAAATCACCCATGTGCACTTCAGTTGGGTGATGACTCACTGGTGAGCAAGAGCCTTGGCTGATTAACCCTTCCCTAACCAGTGATAGCGAAGCCAATTTTAGCATCAAACCAACTAAATTCAGGTAACTCAGCACAGACCAGCGATCGAATCTGGGACCTTCTTTATCCAACAGGCTCAGCTGATGCATTTTAGTCTCTGGGTGAAGCCACATCAATTACTTCCCCTCATTTATCCTCTCCTCACCTCCCGATTCTCGCTGCTGACCATTCTCCAGTACCTCGGAGTCTAGACAGAGTGTGCAGCCTTGGCAGCAGTGTGCACCATTGACAAGATGCACTGCAGCAACTCGCCAAGGCTTCTTAGACAGCAAACCGGCAACCTCCACCACCTGGAAGGACAAGGGCAGCAGGCGCATGGGAACACCACCACCTCCAAGTCACACACCAACCTGGCTTAGACATATATCGGCCGTTCCCTCATCGTCGCTGGGTCAAAATCCGGGAACTCCCTCCCTAACAGCACTGTGGGAGTACCTTCACCACACAGACTGCAGCGGTTCAAGGCGGCGGCTCACCACCACCTTCTCGAGGGCAATTAAGGATGGGCAATAAATGCTGGCCTTGCCAGCGACGCCCACATCCCGTGAATGATTAAAATAAACACAGCCAACGTTGACGCACACTTCCCAGCAGGAGGTAATGGTTAGCAATCAGGAGCGGGAACCCCCGAGATCAACTAACTCAACACATACCAGTACTCAAAAGCTGGGAGCTTTTGCACTGTAGGGTCAGTTACACGGTAGTTTCTTATCGGGAGCTGAGAGATTTTTAATCTTTGGTATAATTTTTTTTTTTTAAATAAAACACATCACTTTAGCAAGTCTTGCAGAACCTGTGCAGGGTGACAGAGGAAAGGGAAGCAAGGATAGAAACAAAAGACAGGAAGGAGAAAAGCAAAAGTGGAAGGCAGAGAAATCAAGGGTGTAAATCAAACAGGGCTACAGTAAATAATAATTCTAAAAGGACTAAGAGTGTTAAAAAAACAAGCCTGAAGGCTGCGTGTCTTAATGCGAGGAGCATTCGTAATAAGGTGGATGAATTAGCTGCGCAAATAGATGTAAACAGATATGATATAATTGGGATTACGGAGACATGGCTCCAGCGTGACCAAGGCTGGGAATTCAACATCCAGGGGTATTCAATATTCAGGAAGGACAGGCAAAAAGGAAAAGGAGGTGGGGTAGCATTGCTGGTTAAAGAGGAGATTAACAATAGCAAGGAAGGATATTAGCTCTGATGATGTGGAATCTGTATGGGTAGAGCTGAGAAATACCAAGGGGCAGAAAACGTTAGTGGGAGTTGTATACAGACCCCCAAACAGTAATGCTGAGGTTGGGGATGGCATTAAACGGGAAATTCGAGTCGCGTGCAATAAGGGCACAGCAGTTATCATGGGTGGCTTTAATCTACATATAGATTGGGCTAACCAAATTAGTAACAATACTGTGGAGGAGGAATTCCTAGAGTGTATACGGGATGGTTTCTTGGACCAATATGTCGAGGAATCAACTAGAGATCAGGCCATCTTAGACTGGGTATTATGTAATGAGAAAGGATTAATTAGCAATCTTGTTGTGCGAGGACCCTTGGGGAGGAGCGATCATAATATGATAGAATTCTTCATTAAGATGGAGAGTGAAGTAGTTGACTCAGAGACTAGGGTCCTGAATTTAAATAAAGGAAACTACGATGGTATGAGGCGCGAGTTGGCTAGGATGGATTGGGGAGCATTACTTAAAGGGTTGACGGTGGATAGGCAATGGCAAACATTTAAAGATCGCATGGATGAACTACAGAATTTGTTCATCCCTGTTTGGCATAAAAATAAAACAAAAAAGGTGGCTCAACCGTGGCTAACAAGGGAAATTAGGGATAGCATAAGATCCAAGGAGAGGACATATAAATTGGCCAGAAAAAGCAGCAAACTTGAGGATTGGGAGCAGTTTAGGATTCAGCAAAGGAGGACAAAGGGATTAATTAAGAGGGGGAAAATAGAGTATGAGAGTAAGCTTGCAGGGAACATAAAAACTGACTGTAAAAGCTTCTATAGATATGTGAAGAGAAAAAGATTGGTGAAGTCAAGCGTAGGTCCCTTGCAGTCAGAATCAGGGGAATTTATAATGGGGAACAAAGAAATGGCTGACCAATTAAATACATACTTTGGTTCTGTCTTCACAAAGGAGGACACAAATAACCTCCCAGAGATGTCGGGGAACATAGGGTCTAATGAGAGGGAGGAATTGAATGAAATCAGTATTTGTAGGGCAATGGTGTTAGGGAAATTGACGGGATTGAAGGCCGATAAATTCCCAGGGCCTGATAATCTACATCCTTGGGTACTTAAGGAAGTGGCCCTAGAAATAGTAGATGCATTGCTGGTCATCTTCCAAAATTTTATAGACTCAAACACAGTTCCCATGGATTGGAGGGTAGCTAATGTAACCCCAGTATTTAAAATAGGTGGTAGAGAGAAAACGGGGAATTATAGACTGGTAAGCCTGACATCAGTAGTGGGGAAAATGCTAGAGTCCATTATAAAAGATGTAATAGCAGAGCACTTGGAAAACAGTGACAGGATCGGACAAAGTCAACATGGATTTACAAAAGGTAAATCATGCTTGACTAATCTACTGGAATTTTTTTGAGGATGCAACTGGTAGAATAGATAAGGGAGAGCCAGTGGATGTGGTGTATTTGGACTTTCAGAAGGCTTTCGATAAGGTCTCGCATAAGAGATTAGCGTGCAAAGTTAAAGCACATGGGATTGGGGGTAAGGCACTGACTTGGATAGAGAACTGGTTGGCAGACAGGAAGCAAAGAGCTGGAATAAACGGGTCTTTTTCCGAGTGGCAGGCAGTGACTAGTGGGGTACTGCAGGGATCGGTGCTCGGACCCCAGCTATTCACAATATGTATTAATGATCTAGATGAGGGAACTAGATGTAATATCTCCAAGTTTGCAGACGACACAGAGCTGGGTGGGCGTGTGTGCTGTGAGGAGGATGCAGAGAAACTCCAGTATGATTTGGACAGGTTGGGTGATTGGGCAGATGCATGGCAGATGCAGTATAATGTGGATAAATGCGAGGTTATCCACTTTGGTGGCAAAAACAGGAAGACAGATTATCTGAACGGCAATAGATTGGGAAAAGGGGAAGTGCAACGAGACCTAGGTGTCCTTGTGCACCAGTCGCTGATGGTAAGCATGCAGGTGCAGCAGGCGGTTAAGGCGGCAAATGGTATGTTGGCCTTCATAGCGAGAGGATTCGAGTACAGCAGCAAGGATGTCTTGCTGCAGTTGTACAGGGCCTTGGTGAGACCACACCTTGAGTATTGTGTGCAGTTTTGGTCGCCTTATCTGAGGAAGGATGTTCTTGCCATGGAGGGAGTGCAGCGAAGATTCACCAGACTGATACCTGGGATGGCAGGAATGACGTATGATGAGAGATTGGGTCGATTAGGCAGTTCCACATTCTCACCACTCTCTGGGTAAAGAAGTTTCTTCTGAATTCCCTATTGGATTTCTTGGTGACTATCTTATATTGATGGCCTCTAGTTTTGCTCTTCCCCACAAGTGGAAACATTCTCTCTGTATCCACTCTATCAAAACCTTTCATAATTTTAATGTCCTCTATTAGGTCACCCCTCAGCTTTCTTTTTTCAAGAGAAAAGAGACCCAGCCTGTTCATCCTTTCCTGATAAGTATACCCTCGCATTTCTGGTACCATCCTTATAAATCTTCTCTGCACCCTCTCTAGTGCCTCTATATCCTTTTTATAATATGGCGACCAGAACTGTATGCAGTACTCTAAGTGCAGTCTAACCAAGGTTTGATACAGGTTTAGCATAACTTCCCTACTTTTTAATTCTATACCTCTAGAAATAAACCCTAGTGCTTGGTTTGCTTTTTTTATGGACTTGCTAACCTGCGTCGCAACTTTTAGTGATTTGTGTATTTGTACTCCGAGATCCCTTTGTTCCTCTACCCCACCCAGACTCGCACCCTCCAAGTGAAAAGTGACCTCCCTATTCTTCCTACCAAAATGTAATACCTCACATTTATCTGTGTTGAACTTCATTTGCCAATTATATGCCTATTCTGCAAGTTTATTAATGTCCTCCTGTAATTTGTTGCAGTCCTCCTCAGTATTGACTATCCCCCCCAATTTGGTGTCATCTGCAAATTTAGAAATTGTGTTTTTGATTCCAAAGTTTAAATCATTAATGTAAATTGTGAACAGCAGTGGTCCCAGCACTGATCCTTGTGGAACACCACGACCCTTCTGCCATTGTGAATAGCTACCCTTTACCCCTAGTCTCTGCTTTCTGAGGAAGGATGTTCTTGCCATGGAGGGAGTGCAGCGAAGATTCACCAGACTGATACCTGGGATGGCAAGAATGACATATGAAGAGAGATTGGGTCGATTAGGCTTATATTCGCTAGGGTTTAGAAGAATGAGAGGGGATTCCCATTGAAACTTATAAAATTCTAACAGCACTAGACAGACTAGATGCGGGAAGGATGTTCCCGATGGCGGGGGAGTCCAGAACCAGGGGTCACAGTCTAAGGATAAGGGGTAAGCCATTTAGGACTGAGATGAGGAGGAATTTCTTCACCCAGAGAGTGGTGAACCTGTGGAATTCTCTACCACAGAAGGCAGTTGAGGCCAACTCATTAAATATATTCAAGAAGGAGTTAGATATATTTCTTAAGGCTAAAGGGATCAAGGGATATGGGGAGAAAGCAGGGACTGGGTACTGAGTTTGGATGATCAGCCATGATCTCATTAAATGGTGGAACAGGCTCGAGGGGCTGAATGGCCTACTCCTGCTCCTATCTTCTATGTTTCTATGAATGCACGCGAGGCACCTCTGCAGTATTCACGTCGTTAACACAAAAGAACATTCCCCCAGGGAAGCACACACCACAAAACAAGACCCTTCCCCATTACAGAGATCCAACAGGGTGGCTTCAGATAGTCGCATTACCAGACCCCCCAGTGACGTTCCTTTCAGTCAGTGAAATGGTGACGCAATCACTGCAAGTATTGCAAGGAAGCAGCTTCAGAGAAGCCAACACACACAGCTATCACCAGTAATACAAATACACTTGAGCAATGTATTCAGGGTTGTGCAAAATACTTCCTTGTGCAATGCCCTTAATTCATCACTTCAAATTATTCACAACCCCCGTGACAGACTTGTAACCAGCCATTACTTCACCCGAGTGTTCCACAGCATAAATTCCACTCTCCAGGCACAACCCAGGTTTGAAAGACCAAAATACATTATTGTACGACTGTTTCTTCCCCCCGCCCCCCAACCACAGTGTGCAAGGGGACAGCAAATGAAAATAGATACAAGATTAAATGTGAGCTTTAGAACATAGAGCAGGGGAAAGTTTTTTTTTTAAAAACATCGATGTTTGAGAGACTGTGGATTACACTACCAGAGTTAGTCATTGAAGCGGATAAAAAAAAAGACTTGCATTTATATAGTGCCTTTTGCGACCTCAGGACGTCCCAAAGCGCTTTACAGCCAATGAAGTACTTTTGAAATGTAGTCACTGTTGCGGCAGCCAATTTGCGCACAGCAAGCTCCCACAAACAGCAATGAGATAATAACCAGATCGTCTGTCTTTTTTTTAAAGTGATTGAGGGATAAATATTGGCCCCAGGACACCGGGATAACTCTCCTGCTCGTCTTCGAAATAGTGGCCGTGGGATCTTTTACGTCCACCTGAGAGAGCAGACGGGGCCTGGGTTTAACGTCTCATCCGAAAGACGGCACCTCCGACAGTGTAGCACTCCCTCAGTGCTGCACCAGGAGTGTCAGCCTCGATTTTTTAGACAGAGACCATGTCAACATTTAAGAATACATTGGCTAGGTGGTTGAAGGAAAGGGAGAGATAAAGAGATTAGAGAACAGGGTGGGTGTATGGGATTAGGACTGCTGCTCACGCGCAGGATAAATACCAACACAGAGCGGTTGGGCTGAATGGCCCGATGGTGTTGGAATTTCCACACCCCCATCACCCTTCAGTAAAGACACCAGTAATGCTTAATGTAAAATAGTCCAGTCAGCCATTAGCTGAACCTTATCAAGCTCCCTCCCAACAGCCTAATAGGTGTTACACCACAGATGCAACTGCTGGTCTGTACCGAGCTATCTGATCACAGCTGGGATGATACTGGGGGTACGAAGGCCTTAGCGCCCCTGAGCTGGGAGTAAGTGGCTGCAAATTTGTCGATCTCTATCCCAATCACTCTTTCTAGAAAGTACACGTGTGTAAATATTGGGTGCGAGTTTTGGTGGGGGTGGGGGTGGGGGTGGGGGTGGGGGAAAATGGGAAAAAAAACCCCGAGCTCGGCTAGGACGCTCTCCACAAGCAGATAGCCCGTTGACCCTCTGTAGTTTCACTTGGAAGCAGAGTGCTGCCAACACTCCTGGAACTGTACACTTGGGTGAATGAGGGGGGGAAAGGTACAGGAAAGTTATCAAGATATCCTCAAGGATTCTTTCCCCACCCTCCATAAGAACTTGATTCAGTTTTTGCAGGAAGTGCCTTTTCCCCCCCTCCCCCATCCATTTTAAATCTTACTTTATTTCTTTATTAAGTTATTAGTTTTTTGCGCTTTCAGTTTCCATTTGGGTCAATACTGGTTTCGGAGCTGGTTCTGGGTTGATTGAATTCTGAGCAAGGTCCTCCAGCAGACTGTGGCAGGTGCCAAGAGTACATTGCCTTCGAATCAACTTCTTTCACTTGCAGAAACCGTCTCGGTCAATTCTCCGAGTTAGCCGGTGTTGCTGGCCAACTTAAAACAGGTGAAGGAGTGAAAAGAATTCTCGAGTTACTGTAGATTGATAGACTTGGTTTTAGTGTCTGACACTGATCTGCTTTATACTAATCGGGTATTACTCACCCCCGCATTTTATTCAAGTATAAAGTTATGTTTAAACTCCCCTGATGGCTCAGAGGGTCGCACTCTCGCTCTCGCCTCGGAGTCAGGAGGTCGTGGGTTCAAGTCCCACTTCAGAGACTTGAGCACAAAAATCTAGGCTGGCACTCCCAGTGCAGTGCTGAGGGAGTGCTGCACTGTCGGAGGTGCCATCTTTCGGATGAGACGTTAAACCCAGGCCCTGTCTCCTCTCTCAGGTGGATGTAAAAGATCCCACGGCACTATTTCGAAGAGGAGCAGGGGAGTTCTCCCTGGTGTCCTGGAGCCAATATTTATCACCCAATTAACATCGTTAAAAACAGATGATCTGGTCATCACCACGTTGTTGTTTGTGGGAGCTTGCTGTGCGCAAATTGGCTGCCGCGTTTCCCACATTACAACAGTGACTACACTTCAAAAGGTACTTCATTGGCTGTAAAGCACTTTGGGACATCCTGAGGTCGTGAAAGGCGCTATATAAATGCAAGTCTTTCTTTGGGTAAATCCACCACCTGGTAAAGTACTGAGCCCCACAGGCCAAAAGTCCCAGGTTCGATTCCCAGCCTGCGCCAAGTTACCTGATCCCAACCATGGTAGCAATATGGGAACCATAATTAGCCTCAGCATGCTGGATCGGGAGGGAAAGATTGGGATTCCCATTCCCGACAGCTACATCAGACCCAAGCTAGAATGTGCACGTGCGGAGAGCTAGTGAGAACAGGGTTGGGTTCAATTGTGATACCTGCCCCCCACCCCACCCAATGATACTCGGTGCCTAAGTTGAGGGAGGAATGGCCACTTGAGCAAGATACCAGAAGGCAACCGTCTCCCAGCAACAGCCAGCACCTTCATAGAATCGTACAGCACAGGAGGCGGCCATTCAGCCCATCGTGCCGGTGCCAGCTCTTTCAAAGAGCTATCCAATTAATCCCACTCCCCCTGCTCTTTCCCCGTAACCCTGCAAATTTTACCTTTTTAAGTATTTACCCAATTCCCTTTTGAAAGTTACTGTTGAGATCTGCTTCCAGCGCCCTTTCAGGCAGCGCATTCCAGATCACAACAACTCGCTGAATGAAGAAATTTCTCATCTTCCCCCTTGTCAATTATTTTAAATCTGTGTCCTCTGGTTACCGACACTCCTGCCAGTGGAAACATGTTTCTCACTATCTACTCTGTCAAAACCTCTCAATTTTAGGAAAAGCTGAAAAGAAGGAAAAAAATGTCGAAAAAAAGGAGAGGTGTCTCCAGAGTGTCAAACACAACTTATATTCAACTTCGACCTGAAACGTTAACTCTGTTTCTCTCTCCACGGATGCTGCCTGGCCTGCTGAGTTTTTCCAGCGTTTTCTGTTGTTATTTTGGATTTCCAGCATCTGCAATATTTTGCTATCGTATTACAATATTCCCCGCCCTTCAAAGATGCAAATTGCATGTTTTTCAGCTGGAAGAGATCAAAAACTGCCCTCGAAATCACCTAAACCATTCGGTACAACAGTTTACCACATAGCATGTTCCTGCTCCACCCTTCTGATGAGCTAGATTTCCAGTTACGACAGACAAGCTGGTTGACAACACGGCAGCGTAACAGAAGCAGAGAAAAAGAAACAAGAGGCGAGATGCGGAGGATTTTTTTTATGTGAATGCAGCGAATTGTTGTGATCTGGAATGCACTGCCCGAAAGTGGTGGTGGTGGAAGATTATTCAGTAGCAACTGCCAAAAGGGAATTGGATAAATACTTGGAGAAAAAAAATTGCAGGGCTATGGGGAAAGAGCAGGGGGCAGCGGGGCTAATTGGAGAGCTCTTGCAAAGAGCCAGCACAGGCACGATGGGCCAACTGGCCTCCTCCTGTGCTGTATGATTCTGTGAAAACATTGCATTTTTTTGAGGAAAAGCGCAGACACAATACACCAGTGATAAAATGGCCACTATCTAGCACAAGCTGCACAGCCTCACTCCTAAAGGACCCATAGAGAGTTAGCATATGAAAACGTGGTGGTAAAGCACAGGGCGACAGGAGGGAGATTAATAATTTAGCGGAGCTTTTCTACCGTGGCTTCCCACCCACAACAACCGGGCCAAGATAACTCAATACTCATTTGATTCAAGGCCCTTAACATCAGAAAGAGACTTTCATCCTCTTCCAGAGGATAAACAACCTTAAGCTAACGGATGCTGCCCAGGCCCCGTACAAAGCTGAGGTGGAGACAAAGAATTCCATCGGAACAGCTCTCAGTCACTAGGATTTTAGTAAAGTGAAACAGGAGACAGACACGCGACATTTTCGTGCACTATGCCCACCCAAACTGCGGAAAAGCATCCAGCTGTACAATTATAATTGGGTTCAGTGATCATTTTACTGGACTACTAATCCAAAGGACACAAGTTCAAATCCCACCGTGGCAGTTTTGAGAATCTGAATTCAGTTTAATAAAAAAAAAATACGGAAATTAAAAAAACTGGTAACTGCAATGTTCCCGCTAAGGTGTGCGGCCGTGCACCAATCGAGAGGTCCCGCGCAGGCCGTTAAAAACCCAACTGGCTCACCGACGTCCTTTAGAGAAGGAAGCCAGCTGTCCTTACCTGGTCTGGCTTACCCGTGACTCCAGCCCCAATGTGGTTGACTCTCTGAAGTGGCCTAGCAAGCCACTCAGGCGTATCAAAAAGCGCACGCACCACCTCCTCGTGGGTAACTAGGGATGGACAATAAATGCCGGCTTTGCCAGCGACGCCCATGAATTATAAATGAAAGATTCTGTCCCGTCTGAAGACAGCATTTTGAGCTGCACGAGGTGCATGGAAGTGATGCAACGGTCACTGCCACGGAAGCAATTTGAGGTGACAAACTGGAATACTGCACAGTAACGAATGAGATTTTCCCACAACAAATTAGTACCAATACACCTGGCGACAACAATGCAGCATTTGTCTTGGCTGGATTCAAACTCAGGTGCTGTACAAACACCCGACTTGATCCACAGTCTGTCCAGAGTTAGCTGCTCAACTATGGCAGTAAGAGGGAGGCTACAAAAACCTCACTGGGCTCGAGAGGGTAACCAAGCGGCCAGATTCCCCATTCCCGATTGCTATCCAGCAAATCCTGCTGGAAATGTGCGGGGGATCAGGCTTGGTTACAACTCTGCCCACAGTCAAATAGCCTGCTGGCATTCAACGCCAAGGGCAACCAGCACCCATAAAACTAGACTCCAACACCACGTGAGGGGGAGAAACATCTTTCACATTCGATAAACCCCAGCTGTTAAAAATTAGAGGCCCACTTCCTACATTACAACAGTGACTACAATTTAAAAGTACTTCATTGGCTAAGCGCTTTGGGATGTCATGAAAGGTGCTACAGAAATGCAAGTCTTTCTTTCTTTCAACTGAGAATCTTTAATTAAAGATGAAATTACTAAATATCTAGATGAAGAGGAGAAAATAATTAGAAGCAGCCAACACGGATTTCTGATCGAGTTTCACAAACCTGATCTAGTTCCTTCAGGAGATATGGTGGATGGGGGAAATGTAGCGGATGTGGTGTACAAGGACTTTCAGAAAGCCTTTGACAAGGTAACAAACAGGAGACTATTGGAGAAGATTAAGGGGTATGGAATTGGGGGGGGGGGGGGGGGGGGAGGGAGGGGGGGGGGGAGGAAAATCAGGTTAGAAAGGAGGAAAGAGAGAGGAGTTAAGGGCAATTTCTCAGAGTGGTTGGAAGTGGATAGTGGTGCCCCACAGGGTGCTGTTCTGGGACAATCACTGTGTACATCAATGATTTGGATAAAGAGCTAGAGGGAGCCAAATTTGCAGACGATACTAAAATAGAAGGCACAGTAAATAATTCTGAAGACTAAAGGGAAGCTGCAGAGGGTAGAGATGATGAAATGGGCAAAAAAGGTAAATTTTGGTAAAAAAAATAAAAGCATTTCAAATGGGGGAAAATTGGGTGATTTGAAAGAGCAGAGGGATTTGGGAACACAGGTTGACAAGACATTAAAAATAGCATATCAAGTGGATAAAAAAAAGCAAATGGAACACTGGGTTTTATGGCAAGAGGTATAGAATATAAAAGGTAATGGCGAATTTATAGAAAACCTTAGTAAGACCACAGTTGTAGTACTACATGTAGTTTCGGCTCCACACTATAGGGAGGATGTTGAGGCAATAAAGTACAGCAGAGTCACTAGGATGCTGCCTGGTGTGAGGAAATACAAAGATTTGAAACCTTAAGGCTGTTTTCATTTGGAGATTACAGGGCGATTTGATAGAGGTGTTTAAAATGATGAAGGGATGAGACAGGGTAGATAGAAACAGACCGTTTCCAGTGATTGAGGGATCTAGAAGAGGACATAGATGCAAGATAAAACCCAAGAGATTTAGGACTAAGAGCAGGAGGTGTTTTTTTTTTAAAATGCAGAGTGTTGTGAAATGCACTACCTGAAGCAGAGATCATGTTAACATTTAAGAATAGGTTAGATAGATGGTTGGAAGAAAGGGGAAATAAAGGGATATGGGAACAGGCGGTCACATGGGATTAGGATTACTGCTCGTGTGGAGAATAAACGGACTGGATGGGCCGAACGGCCAGTTTCCATGTTGCAATCTCATCAACATTTAAGCAATTGTCTAAATACACACATATATTTCACGCAAAAATAGCTGGACTTCAAAAATGCACTGCCCTCTGCAACTGAAGTTGGTCAGTGGATGGACCATAGTGCACAGTCCAGCTCTCCACCACTGGCATTGTGGTAAACAAGTAGAACAGACCTGCTAAGCCCAGGATATTGGACTAAGACACCCACAGATCAGAATTCTATAAAACAGAAGCAGCTTCTTAGGATTCCGTGACTGCATTTATCTGACGTTTATCTGCACGTTGAGAAAATGTACTCTATCCCACCTTCCCTACCCCTCAAAGCCAAAGAATGTAAAAATCCCCAATGGACTGCACAGCATACTGAAGGAGGATGTCACCGTGCTGCATGCTTGATCAACCATGCTGGCGAGTTCCCTATCTCCACCGGGTTGCAGCAGGAAGGTGCAAAGCTCTCAGAAGGAAGGAAAGAACACGCACAAAAAAAAAAGGACGTTTTCGACAGGTACCCTCCTGGTAGACAGACGAGAGCAGCATGGAAGCAGAAAGAAAAATACTGCAGATGCTGGGAATCTGAAATAAAACCAGAATGCTGGAGAGTGGCATGAGCCTATCCTGACCTCTCCGCCTGCGGAGTGGAATAGCCCAGGAATGACAAAACAAAAGCCATAAAATGGACGGGGAAGAGAATCACAATAATCAAACACAAAGGCACTGCATCTTCTGGAAAAAAGGAATATAACTCCCCAACACCGTCAAATATTAAATCAAATTACTTGCAGAAACATACATTGCAACCTCGACTCCTTCTCCCCAATGGGCTGAAGTTTCAAATCATGCCTGACTGTTATTTTCCCCTATAGCCTTGAGCGCGTAATCCAGGATGACACTCCCAGTGCAGTACTGAGGGACTGCTGCACTGTCGGAGGTGCTGTCTTTCGAATGAGATGTTAAACCGAGTCTGCCCTCTCAAGTGGATGTAAAAGATCCCACGGCACTATTCAAAGAGGAGAATGGGATCCTGGCCAACATTTATCACTCAATCAACATCACTAAAACAGATGATCTGATTGTTTATTTCACTGCTGCTTGTGGGAGCTTGCTGTGCTCAAAGTGACTGCTGCGTTTCCCTACATTACAACAGTGACTACACTTCAAAAAGTACTTCATTGGCTGTAAAGCGCTTTGGGATGTCCGGAGGTTGTGAAAGGCGCTAGATAAATGCAAGTCTTTCTTTCTGCAGTCCACCCAGCACTCCTCAATATTAGACTTGGTTCAGTTGAAACCTATAAATGTTAAAAGTCAGATGCTATCGCCAGTAGAACCTGTTAAATTGCAATCTGTGGATACTCCAGACATTCTCACCGCCCCAAAAATCAATGTGCGTCGGACACTCCAGTTTTATCACATCAAAGAACGTCCTGAACTCAACTCTAGCATCACGATAAATGCCATTCTGTTCTCTTTTGGGAGCGGCGGGGAGGGGAGGGGGGGGGGCAGCACTCCTCAATCTTTACTGCTTCCCCCTTTCTTCAAGTGCTCACATGCTCCTATTGTAGCCAATTTGAAATGCAAGATGTCACCCTTTCTCTCTCCTTCCACCTCTCCCCCCAGATATCCAATAGCCTCAAGAGATAGATTGTCAATGTGTAATTTTTTTCCCTTGCTAACTTTGTTGCATGAAGAGAAAGACCTGCAGCAGAATTTGATTTTTT
Organism: Squalus acanthias; assembly: GCA_030390025.1. Taxonomy (NCBI): domain Eukaryota; kingdom Metazoa; phylum Chordata; class Chondrichthyes; order Squaliformes; family Squalidae; genus Squalus; species Squalus acanthias. Next base: position 1,375,492 of record JASTWF010000067.1, on the reverse strand, counting down.
TCCTTCAAATTTGCAAAGTGCTAGATTATGAGAGTTCAAAATCCAATTTAACTCGGCTTGAGCTGTCGCTAGGCTTAGTGTATTGGTACCAAAAATATGACACTTCAGCTAATGCACTTTGTACGATGTGACGCTCCATTCATTAGCTCAAAGGGCTCCCACCCCACCCCTGTACTTTACTGCATAGGTTTCAAGCCGGGGTACACTGGGCTAGAGATTCTTATACATCTGCCTACAAGCAGTATCTCGGGAATTCTGTCCTCTATAGGTGTTGACTTGCCAGCACGTTGCTGCAATTGTTGTATATTAACATTTTCTGCAACAAAAGCACTGATTTTTTTCTGTGGAGCGGTGGGGGGTAAGGTGGACTTAACATGGTCTGCTAGACACGGGCGACAGGAATCGAGCTAATCTGACCCAACAAAGATGTATTTCGTGGGCAGCACCTGCTCAATCTTGGTGTATGATCAGACATACTCCAAGCTCCCTGTGCAAGCTGTTTCTTCCAGTCCCTGGTGAACATTTACCGCAAATAGCTCTTTTTATTTCTGACGAGAGGTCATCGACCTGAATCGTTAACTCTGTGTGTCTCTCTCAGTACAGATGCTGCCTGGCCTGCTAAGTATTTCCAGCATTTTCTGTTTTTATTTCTTTATTTCTGTTAGATTGGGTTGGAACATTGCTAGCCGGTGACCTGGCACAAGTCCCTCTTCTGCCTTCATTTCAATCTTCGGAGAGGAGGGAGAATTCCACTAAAAAGCAACATACAATTCACTGCGTGGACGGACGGGCGGGCGGGCGGCAAACCAACCAGCAAGATCCTTCCATTAAATAATGGATCATCTCTAAAAGCATAAGCAATGCAGGGAAAAGATCTGAATATTGATAATTAAATCTGTGCCAAGCAGATTCCTAGAAGGCAGTAAGTCACTCTATGCTACGGTTGCAGCTGTCTGCTACCTTGCCCATGTAGCTATTTTTCCCCACACGTCAGCCCAGACAGCAAGTGAACGCAGGCTTTTCCACCATGAAGTGCACCACAATGGAGACCATTCCCTTTTTATTTCTTCCTCCACAGTCCAGGAATGCCAAGGACAACTATAATACCCCAGTTGCTGCTCCAACTGGTCTCTCAGCAAACACAGCAGAGACTACATTAAAGGGCCCCTCCCTATCTCTGTAATCTCCTCCAGCCCCACAACTACCCCGCACCCCCGAGATATCTGCGCTCCTCCAATTCTGCCCTCGAGCATTCCTGATTATAATCGCTCAACCATTGGTGGCCGTGCCTTCTTTTGCCTGGGCCCCAAGCTCTGGAATTCCCTGCCTAAACCTCTCCACCTCTCTTTCCTCCTTTAAGAGGCTCCTTAAAACCTACCTCTTTGACCAAGCTTTTGGTCACCTGCCCTAATTTCTCCTTATGTGGCTCGGTGTCAAATTTTTTGTCTTAAAATACTCCTGTGCAGCACCTTGGGATGTTTTACTACGTTAAAGGTGCTATATAAATACAAGTTTTTGTTGTTGACAGTGAATCTAAAAGAACATGATATTCTGCAAGGTCCTACATCACTTGGCATCATCACCCAAACAGAGGCATCAAAACCAAAAAGCACAGAACCAGTTAAATCACAATGCTGGATTGCGGGTCTTTGCTGATCTCCAACAACAGCAACTGCTATTTCTACAGCGCCTTTAGCGTAGTAAAACGTCCCCAGGCGCTTCACAGGAGCGATTATCAAACAAAATGTGACACCGAGCCACATGAGGAGATATTAGGACCAGTGACCAAAAGCTTGGTCAAAGAGGTCGGTTTTAAGGAGCGTCTTAAAAGGAGGAGAGAGAGGTTGAGGGGCGGAGAGGTTGAGGGGGGGGCGGAGAGGTTGAGGGGGGGGCGGAGAGGTTGAGGGGGGGGCGGAGAGGTTG
>JASTWF010000067.1:1174589-1373069 GCA_030390025.1 Squalus acanthias | reverse complement strand
GGACAGGGCAATACTGAGGGACAGGGCAATACTGAGGGACAGGGCAGTACTGAGGGACAGGGCAGTACTGAGGGACAGGGCAATACTGAGGGACAGGGCAATACTGAGGGACAGGGCAATACTGAGGGACAGGGCAATACTGAGGGACAGGGCCGTACTGAGGGACAGGGCCGTACTGAGGGACAGGGCCGTACTGAGGGACAGGGCCGTACTGAGGGACAGGGCCGTACTGAGGGACAGGGCCGTACTGAGGGACAGGGCAGTACTGAGGGACAGGGCAGTACTGAGGGACAGGGCAGTACTGAGGGACAGGGCAATACTGAGGGACAGGGCAATACTGAGGGACAGGGCCGTACTGAGGGACAGGGCAGTACTGAGGGACAGGGCCGTACTGAGGGACAGAGCCGTACTGAGGGACAGGGCCGTACTGAGGGACAGGTCCGTACTGAGGTACAGGGCCGTACTGAGGGACAGGGCCGTACTGAGAGACAGGTCCGTACTGAGGGACAGGTCCGTACTGAGGGACAGGGCCGTACTGAGGGACTGGGCAATACTGAGGGACAGGGCAATACAATTGGAGGTGGAGATCGGCCAGGTAGATGGCCATGGGAAGCAGTTGTGAGATAGGCCTCGATGACGCAGCTGGGAGACGGGCTTGGAGGATGTTCCTCGGATATGGACATGAGACAGGCCTGGGAGATGGGTATGGGAAACCGGTTTGTGAGAGGCCTAGGAAATAGGCGTGGAGGACCGGCCTGTGAGACAGACCTGAGTGAGATGAGCCAGAGCTACGAATTAGAGTACCATGAATTTGTTGAATTAGTGACAATTGGAATATTGTTTTTGCCTGCTTGGCCTTAACCAATGTACTGCGTTAAATAGGAGGTGACAGTTTGACAATTGGGAACTTTCGGGCCTATCAGTGGCTTGAGATATGGGCTTATGAGACTGGCCTGAGAGTCGAGCCTGGGAGACGGGCCTGGGAGACGGGCCTGGGAGACGGGCCTGAGAGTCGAGCCTGGGAGACAGGCCTGGAACATGGGCCTGGGAGACGGGCCTGGGAGACGGGCCTGGAACATGGGCTTGGGAGACGGGCTTGAGAGACGACCTTGAGAGATGGGCCTGGGAGACAGCGCTGGATCATAGGCCTGGGAGACGGGCCTGGGAGGCAATGCTGGGAGACGGGCTTGAGAGACGGGCCTGGGAGACAGGCCTGGAACACGGGCTTGAGAGATGGGCCTGGAAGACAGGGCTGGATTATAGGCCTGGGAGACAGGCCTGGGAGACAATCCTGGGAATCGGGCTTGAGAGATAAGTTCCTCTCCTCTGGGTTGATGTTAACATTTCTCTGTGAATCGGCCAATCTCCTGCCTCTTAAACCTGGTCTCTGCTTCCCTTCCTTCACCCCAGGGTTGCTGCCCAAATGCCCACCGTCCACTACGAGATGCCCAATGGCTACAACTGCGATTATGGTGCCGAGAGGTTACGGATCCCCGAGGGCCTGTTCGACCCCTCCAATGTCAAGGTACGGGTACAGGATTGAGCTGTGCCACATTGCTAACTGAAATACTAGGACCCAGCGCCGTGGTGGCTCTGCGCAGGAGGCGGGAACCCAACAAGCTTAGAATTATTTCAGCACATCTCCCCTGGCATTGCTCATGGTATATCCAGAGGATACAGTGTTTCAAAAAGATGGGGGAGCATTATACTGTGTAACACTCAACGTCTTATTCTGCTGCTACAGTGCATCTGTGTGTGCCTGGCTTGTCCATTTAAAGCCACAAATTCTATTTGTTGTAAGGCCCACTCGGAGGTCACCTAGAGACCAATTGCTGTATGGCACATTCTGAGGTAATTTAGAGGCTAATTGCTTTCTGATTTTTTGGGGATTTATTTTAAGATGCTACTTGTTCATTGGTTGGTCACCCAGCTGTTCAGTGGCGGTGTGTTGCTGTTTTATGAATATGATATTTGAGCCATATCAGGCACAAGTGTGACATATACGTGTGGCAATTTCAAAGTGTGCTGAAGGTGCCAGATGTAAGACCCTTACGTGAACAAATACGTTTCCTCAAGTTCTTTCGCTTCCCCTCTCCAGATGGCCCACCCACCATCCTAACTCAGTCCAAAGCCCTACGCAACCCGAAACAACGGGCTATTCGACTATGGAGGCATCACATTCAGCCCTCGCCTGACCTCCACAAATCCAGCCTGGCTGAAATCAGGGTTCAGGAGGAGTGTAATCCTGCCCCCACCCCCAACCCCTGGCCCACATTATGGTGCTCTAGTAATTACGGTATAGAAACCCAGCATCTGGTGTCCGTTCTCTGTGCACCTTGAACTCTTGAACAAGAGTGGATGAATGATCCTGGAGTACGGAAGCACCAGTCTCGGATCAGGAGGGTTGTGGGGTTCATGCCCTGCTCCGTGCTGGTCCCAGCCAGGGTGGGAGTTCGGATAAGAACATAAGAATCCGGAGCAGGAGTAGGCCATTCGGCCCCTCGAGCCTGCTCCACCATTCAATAAGATCACGGCTGATCATCGACCTCAACTCCACTTTCCCGCCCGATCTCCATATCCCTTGATTCCCTTAATATCCAAAAATCTATCGATCTCTGTCTTGAATATACTCAACGACTGAGCCTCCACAGCCCTCTGGGGTAGAGAATTCCAAAGATTCACAACCCTCTGAGTGAAGAAATTCCTCCTCATCTCAGTCCTAAATGGCCGACCCCTTATTCTGAGACTGTGACCCCTGGTTCTAGACTCCCCAGCCAGGGGAAACAACCTCTCAGCATCTACCCTGTGAAGCCCTCTAAGAATCCTATATGTTTCAATGAGATCACCTCTCATTCTTCTAAACTCCAGAGGGTAGAGGCCCATTCGACTCAATCTCTCCTCATAGGACAACCCTCTCATCCCAGGAATCAATCTAATGAACCTTCGTTGCACCGCCTCCAAGGCAAGTATATCCTTCCTTAGGTAACGAGGCCAAAACTGTGCACAGTACTCCAGGTGTGGTCTCACCAAAGCCCTATGTAATTGCAACAAGACTTCCTTACTCTTGTACTCCAACCCCCTTGCAGTACAGGCTAGCATAGAAACATAGAAGATAGGAGCAGGAGTAGGCCATTCGGCCCCTCGAGCCTGCTCCGCCATTCGATTAGATCATGGCTGATCATCCAAACTCAGTACCCTGTACCTGCCTTCTCCCCAAATCCCTTGATACCTTTAGCTTTATGAAATATATCTAACTCATTCTTGAATATATTTAATGACTTGGCCTCAACTAACTTCTGTGGTAGAGAATTCCACAGGTTCACCACTCTCTGGGTGAAGAAATTCTTCCTCATTTCTGTCCTAAATGGCTTACCCCTTATCCTTAGATTATGACCCCTGGTTCTGGACTCCCCGACCATCGGGAACATTCTGCCTGCATCTAGTTTGTCCAGACCATTTGCTCTAATTGCTTGCTGTACCTGCTCCAGGTGACCTCAGTGCCTATGTATTAGGGGGGTGAGGGGTTGCCAGGGTTCAGCCAAGGATGCTGGCTCCTGATCACTGCCCGGTCGGTGCATTGCGCTGGAGCTCGGCAGGAGGCCGTGAGGTTCGTGACCCGCAGGCGAGGTACCAAGGGGTGGCGCCCCCCTCCCGTGCCCGTGGAGACCGTGCCCCAAACCAAGGCAGCGATCACAGGACAGGAGGCTACAGAAACCGCCCAGCGGCCGAACTCGGAGAGCAACACCACCATCTCCCCCCCCCACACCTCGACTGTTGACTGTATTTCCTTCCATATTTTAACTGGCTGTGGCTTTGCTTCCAGGGTCTATCGGGGAACACGATGCTGGGAGTGAGTCACGTCGTCACCACCAGCATCGGCATGTGTGACATCGACATCCGGCCGGTGAGTGCGTTGGCTGGCCATTTACCTGACGTGGGGGCTTTGGTAGCGTAGCGGTCATATTGCTGGACTAGTAATCCATGAGAAACTGGACTAATGGGGAATTTAGAAACATAGAAAAATAGGAGCAGGAGTCGGCCATTCGGCCCTTCGAGCCTGCTCCACCATTCAATATGATCATGGCTGATCCTCTATCTCAATACCATATTACCGCTCTCTCCCCATACCCCTTGATGCCTTTTGTGTCTAGAAATCTATCTGTCTCCTTCTTAAATATATTCAGTGACTTGGCCTCCACAGCCTTCTGTGGTGGAGAATTCCACAGGTTCACCACCCTCGGAGTGAAGAGATTTCTCCTCATCTCAGTCCTAAATGTCCTACCCCGTATCCTGAGACTGTGACCCCCCTCGTTCTAGACCCCCCAGCCAGGGGAAACATCCTCCCTGCATCCAGTCTATCTACCCTGTCCGAATTTTATACGTTTCAATGAGATACCCTCTCATTCTTCTAAACTCTAGTGAATACAGGCCTAGTCGACCCAATCTCTCCTCATAGGACAGTCCTGCCATCCCAGGAATCAGTCTGGTGAACCTTCGCTGCACTCCCGCTGTGGCAAGTGTATCCTTTCTTAGGTAAGGAGACCAAAACTACACACAGTACTCCAGGTGTGGTCTCACCAAGGCCCTGTACAACTGTAGTAAGACACCCTTGCTCCTGTACTCAAATCCTCTTGCAATGAAGGCCAACATACCATTTGCCTTCCTAACTGCTTGCTGCACCTGCATGTTTGCTTTCAGTGACTGGTGAACAAGGACACCCAGGTCCCTTTGTACATCAACATTTCCCAATCTATCACCATTTAAATAATACTCTGCAGTTTAAATGCAGTTAATTAAATAATGGTGGCCATGAAACGACCGGATTGTCGTTAAACCCCATCTGGTTCACTAATGTCCTTCAGGAGGGAAATCTATCGCCCTTACCTGGTCTGGCCGATATGCGACTCCAGACCCACAGCAATGTGGTTGACTCTTAACTGCCCTCTCATTGGCCCAGCGAGACACTCGGTTGTGTAGCTATGGGCGATAAATGCTGGCCTTGCCAGCAACGCCCACATCCCGTGAATAAATGTTAATAAAAAGGTGGTATCCTGTTCGCTGTGCCAGTGAGCCGCAGCCAGAGGTCTACGGGGCAGAGAGTAAATTGTCTGATCTGCTCTACCTTTGGCTCAGCGCTGGAATGGGCGCTGCCCAGCAAGATGCACATCTCTCCCCGTCTTATATTTCAGGGTGGGCCGTAGTTTAGATCAGCGCCACTTACAGTTCAGAAAGCCCCACGGTCGGCTCAGTCGCTAGCACAGCCTGGCCTCTGAGTCAGCAGGGCGCGGGTTGAAGCCCCCCGCGAGAGCACGTGACCCCCGCCGACACTCCCAGTGCCAGTACCGAGGGAGTGCTGCACCGCCGGAGGTGCCGTCTATCGGCTGAGACCTTAAACTGAGGCCCCGTGATGCAGGAGGATCTTGACGATGCCATGGCACTACTGGAAGAAGAGCAGGAGAGTTCTCCCCGGTGTCCTGGGCTAACCTCCCTCCAACAGCACCATCAATAAACTGATAGACTAGATTTCATGGGATTCTACTGTGCGCAAAATGGCCACTGAGTTTACCTGAATACAAACAGTGTCTTCACTTCGTAATAATTCACTGAATGTGACTTCCTTTGGGATGTCCTAAGGGATGTGATGAACACCAAGTAAATGCAAGGCTAAATAAGAAAATCTGGAGGCCAATTGACTCCTCAACCATGCTCTGTCCGCTATCGTTCTGCCACAGGCAGTCCCAACCATTTGGTTCCTCACCCCTCCTCAGGGAAATAAATACTGGCCAGGAAAGCCCAGGATTCAGCCTGGCCTGTGCTTAACCTTCGACAGAGTCAGAAACAAGGATACCTGCCCTGGGAGTGTTTGATGGGACAATGTAGAGGGAGCTTTACTCTGTATCTAACCCGTGCTGTACCTGCCCTGGGAGTGTTTGATGGGGACAGTGTAGAGGGAGCTTTACTCTGTATCTAACCCGTGCTGTACCTGCCCTGGGAGTGTTTGATGGGACAGTGTAGAGGGAGCTTTACTCTGTATCTAACCCGTGCTGTACCTGCCCTGGGAGTGTTTGATGGGACAATGTAGAGGGAGCTTTACTCTGTATCTAACCCGTGCTGTACCTGCCCTGGGAGTATTTGATGGGACAGTGTAGAGGGAGCTTTACTCTGTATCTAACCCGTGCTGTACCTGCCCTGAGAGTGTTTGATGGGACAGTGTAGAGGGAGCTTTACTCTGTATCTAACCCGTGCTGTACCTGCCCTGGGAGTATTTGATGGGACAGTGTAGAGGGAGCTTTACTCTGTATCTAACCCGTGCTGTACCTGCCCTGGGAGTATTTGATGGTCATGATGTGGAGATGCCGGTGTTGGACTGGGGTGGACAAAATTGAGAGGTCGCACAACACCAGGTTATAGTCCAACAGTTTTATTTGAAATCACAAGCTTTCGGAGCTATCGATTGCTCCTTCCTCAGGTGAAGTAAATTAGATACAGAATCGCCAAAGCATATATAGATAGAAAACAAAGCATGTGTACTTTACAATTGCAGACCAATAAATTAAATCATCCTGACTATCTGCCGAGGTGTGATAAAGTTAATTAAGTCAGCCAGGAAGGTACCACATCAAAGACATAGCAAGATACAACTGAGACAATGAGGTGTAGTCGCAGGGGTTCTAACGTGTCAAAAGCTGCCGTCTGTATGTAAAACGAAAAGCTTTAACATTTTTTTACTTTTTTACTGGGAAAATTTTTACTTTTTTACTGGGAATCACATCTGTGAACAAGCTAACGACGACTCGAGTCCGGATCACGTCATGTATCGTGACATAAACCCAAGATCCCGATTGAGACCGTCTTCATGAGTGCGGAACTTGGCTATCAGTTTCTGCTCGATGATTTTGCGTTGTCGTGTGTTTCTAAGGTTGCCTTGGAGAACGCTTACCCGCAGATCCGAGGCTGAATGTCCTTGACTGCTGAAGTGTTCCCCGACTGGGAGGTAACAATCCTGCCTGGCGATTGTTGCGCGGTGCTGCCCTGAGAGTGTTTGATGGGACAGTGTAGGGGGAGCTTTACTCTGTATCTAACCCGTGCTGTACCTGCCCTGGGAGTATTTGATGGGACAGTGTAGAGGGAGCTTTACTCTGTATCTAACCCGTGCTGTACCTGCCCTGGGAGTGTTTGATGGGACAGTGTAGAGGGAGCTTTACTCTGTATCTAACCTGTGCTGTACCTGCCCTGGGAGTGTTTGATGGGACAGCGTCGAGGGAGCTTTACTCTGTATCTAACCCGTGCTGTACCTGCCCTGGGAGTGTTTGATGGGACAGTGTAGAGGGAGCTTTACTCTGTATCTAACCCCGTGCTGTACCTGCCCTGGGAGTGTTTGATGGGACAGTGTTGAGGGAGTTTTACTCTGTATCTAACCCGTGCTGTACCTGCCCTGGGAGTGTTTGACGGGACAGTGTAGATAGAGCTTTACTCTGTATCTAACCCGTGCTGTACCTGCCCTGGGAGTGTTTGATGGGACAGTGTAGAGGGAGCTTTACTCTGTATCTAACCCGTGCTGTACCTGCCCTGGGAGTGTTTGATGGGACAGTGTAGAGGGAGCTACTATCATGCTCACTATTTACTACATTGCCAAGTTTTGTATCATCTGCAAACTTTGAAATTGTACTGCCTATACCCAAGTCCAGGTCATTTATATATAATAAGAAAAGCAGTGGTCCTAATACTGACCCTTGGCGGACTCCACTGCATACTTCCCTCCAGTCAGAAAAACATCTGTCACCACAACTCTCTGCCTCCTGTCCCTTAGCCAATTTTGTACCCAAGTTACCACCGATCCTTTAATACCTTGTGCTTCTATTTTCTGAATAAGTCTGTCATGAGGTACTTTATCAAATGTATTTTGAAAGTCCATATACACAACATCTACTGCACTACCTTCATCAACTCTCCGTTACTTCATCAACGAACTCAATCAGGTTAGTCAGACACAATTTGCCTTTAACAAATCCATGCCGGCTGTCCCTTATTAACCCATGCTTCTCCAAGTGAGAATTAATTTTCTCCTTGACAATGGTCTCCAGTAGTTGTCCCACCACTGACGTTAGACTGGCTGGCCTGTAGTTGCCCGGTTTATCCCCCTCCCCCTTTTTTGAACAGGGGTGTAACATTTGCAATCCTCCAGTCCTCTGGCTCCACTCCCGTATCCAAGGAGAATTGAAAGATTGTGGCCAGAGCCTCTGCTATTTCCACCCCAAGCTTCCCTCCGCAACCTAGGATGCATCCCATCCGGACCGGGCAACTCTGAGTGATGCCTAGCTATTTAGCCCCTCTGTCAAACCGAGAAAGGGGTTTGTGAGAGATGGAGTGGAGCCGGTTGCCTGGGTAACCTGTGGCTGTTGTCTCCCGGCAGGGCCTGTACGGCAGTGTGATCGTCACCGGGGGGAACACCTTGCTTCAAGGCTTCACGGACCGGCTCAACCGAGAACTCTCGCAGAAAACCCCTCCCGTGAGTACGCCAGCGGCTGGAATTACGCCTTTTACAGGACCCGCGGCTTCACCGCGTGCTGGAGGCCCGATCTTGTCGCATGGTGGAAACTGGCCAATCAGTGGGCAGTGGGTGGGGCATTCATCGCCAGCCGGTGGAAACTGGCCAATCAGCGCAGAGTGGGCGGGGTTTAAAAAGAACACGTGACCCCCCAGCTGCATTCGCCGACGTAAAATGGCAGCCACCAGTGGTGCGCCTCGTCGCAAATCGGCGGCGTTTAATCTGTCCGGATATTTTTCGGTTTCTTCTGACAAAAGGGGTCGGCAATGTTTAAAGGGTGGGGCGATTCTACCCGATGTCAGCCTCTTTTCTTCGCACATCTCCCGCTGGCATTGCTCACGGTTAGTGCGGCGACGCTCTGTTTCATAAAGGAGCGTCGCGCAGTCGGGAGCCGGGCTGCGTTTACGGTTTTCAGGCCGCAAGGCCCTTTTGCTGTAAATGGGCCCAGCAGCCGGTGACTGGCCCCCTTCCTAATTTTCTGTCGAAGTATTTTCGACGCTTTTGAAGTGCGGCCGAATCAAAGGTTTTGCATCGCCGCGTCAACCTCCCGTGGCCTTGCTCGTCGTCAGGCCAATATCGCGGGCAAACCACAGCGACCCCAGTGGTGGGAGGACTGAATAGCAGAGCACTATCGTCTCCCGGGTGTACCCTGCACCACAGCGACCCCAGTGGTGGGAGGACTGAATAGCAGGGCACTATCGTCTCCCGGGCGTACCCCGCACCACAGCGACCCCAGTGGTGGGAGGACTGAATAGCAGGGCACTATCGTCTCCCGGGTGTACCCTGCACCACAGCGACCCCAGTGGTGGGAGGACTGAATAGCAGGGCACTATCGTCTCCCGGGTGTACCCTGCACCACAGCGACCCCAGTGGTGGGAGGACTGAATAGCAGGGCACTATCGTCTCCCGGGTGTACCCTGCACCACAGCGACCCCAGTGGTGGGAGGACTGAATAGCAGGGCACTATCGTCTCCCGGGTGTACCCTGCACCACAGCGACCCCAGTGGTGGGAGGACTGAATAGCAGGGCACTATCGTCTCCCGGGCGTACCCCGCACCACAGCGACCCCAGTGGTGGGAGGACTGAATAGCAGGGCACTATCGTCTCCCGGGTGTACCCTGCACCACAGCGACCCCAGTGGTGGGAGGACTGAATAGCAGGGCACTATCGTCTCCCGGGTGTACCCTGCACCACAGCGACCCCAGTGGTGGGAGGACTGAATAGCAGGGCACTATCGTCTCCCGGGCGTACCCCGCACTACAGCGACCCCAGTGAACCTGAGCGGGGGCGGAGGTGGCGGCTTAAAAAAATCTCAGAAAAACAAGGAGTGACGTCACAGGACAGCAGGAGGCTGAGGATAAACCGAGCAGGAGACCCAGAGAGAGCGCAGACCGGAACAGCGACAGCAGCGAGGAGGCCCAGAGAGAGCGCAGACCGGAGCAGCGGCTGCAGTGAGGAGGCGGAGGATAAACCGAGCGGGAGGACCTGAGAGAGCGCAGACCGGAGCAGCGAGGGCAGCGAGGAGGTCGAGGACCTGCAGCGAAAACAACAACAAATAAAAGCAACAACTGCAAAACAGCTAAAGTGACGTCACAACCAGGGAAGGAGCTGATTGGTGAGTAGCTGGTAAGTGTTTCTAGTTAATAGTCTATTCAGTAAAGGCGTGGCAGCTCAGTCCCATGGAATGCACATCCTGTGCCGTGTGGGGACTCCGGGACGCTTCCCGTGTCCTGGACAACCACGTGTGCAGGAGGTGTAGTCAGCTGGAGGAGCTCGAACTCCGGGTTTCGGAGTTTGAGCAGCAGCTGGCGTCACTGCGGTGCAGCCGTGAGGCTGAGAGCTTCGTGGATAGCACGTTTCAGGAGGTGGTCACCCCGCAGCATAAGAGTGTGTGCAGGTAGAGAGGGAATGGGTGACCACCGGACAGAAGGGGAGGAGCAGGCAGGTAGTGCAGGAGTCCCCTGAGTGCATCTCGCTCTCCAACCAGTATTCGGTTCTGAGTACTGTTGAGGGCGATGGTTCCTCTGGGGAGAGCAGCCAGAGCCAAGTCTGCGGCACCACGGGTGGCTCAGCTGCACAGGGGTGGGGGGAGGAAGAAGAGTGGAAGAGCAATAGTGGTAGGGGATTCAATCGTTAGGGGAACAGACAGGTGTTTCTGCAGCCGCAGACGTGACTCCAGGATGGTATGTTGCCTCCCTGGTTCCAGGGTCAAGGATGTCACCGAGCAGCTGCAGAGCATTCTGAGGAGGGAGGGTGAACAGCCAGAGGTCGTGGTCCATATCGGTACCAACGACATAGGTAGAAAGAGGGATGAGGCCCTGCAGGCAGATTTCAGGGAGCGAGGAAAGAGATTAAAAAGCAGGACCTCAAACTCCCGTTGCCACGAGCTAGTAAGTACAGAAACAGGAGGATAGAGCAGATGAATGTGTGGCTGGAGAGATGGCACAGGAGGGAGGGCTTTAGGTTCCTGGGACATTGGGACCGGTGCTGGGGGAGGTGGGACCTGTACAGGCCAGACAGGTTGCACCTCAACAGAGCTGCGACCAATGTCCTTTGCTGATGCTGTTGGGGAGGGTTTAAACTAATTTGGCAGGGGGATGCGCACCAGGGTGTAGCATTAGAAAAGGGAAATAAAGTGCTCAAAGGATTGGGAGAGGCAGAGAGCACTAAAGTAAGATATAGTAAGGTATTAGGTGGGGTCAAACTAAGAGAGAATACAGGATGGTCTAAGATGGGTTTACAGTGTAAGTGTGTGAACGCACGAAGCGTAGTAAACAAGGTCAGTGAGCTGCAGGTGCAAATAGCCACATCGGAATATGATGTTGTGGCAATAACTGAGACCTGGCTCAAAAAAGGGCAGGATTGGGTATTAAATATTCCTGGTTATAAAGTGTTCAGGAAAGATAGGGAAGGCAAGAAAGGAGGTGGGGTGGCAATATTGGTTAAGGAGAATGTTACAGTGCTGGAGAGGGAGGATGTCCTGGAGGGGTCAAGGACAGAATCTATATGGCTACAGTTAAGAAATAATAGAGGTACCATTACACTACGAGGTGTATTCTATAGACCACCAAATATGGAGGAGCAAATTTGCAGAGAAATTACAGAGAGGTGCAAGAACTATAGAGTAGTGATAATGGGGGACTTCAACTATCCTAATATAGACTGGGATCGTAATAGTGTAAGGGGCAGAGAAGGGGAAGAATTTCTGAAGTGTGTTCAGGAGAACTTTCTTGATCAGTATGTTTCCGGCCCGACGAGGGAGGAGGCATTGCTGGATCTGGTTCTGGGGACTGAGGTAGGTCAAGTGGAGCAAGTGTCAGTAGGGGAACATTTAGGGAATAGTGATCATAGTATCATAAGGTTTAGATTAGCTATGGAAAAGGACAGGGAGCAATCTAGAGTAAAAATGTTTAACTGGGGGAAAAGCCAATTTCAGTGGGATGAGAATGGATCTGGCCCGGGTAAACTGGAATCAAAGATTAGCAGGCAAAACTGTAATGGAACAATGGGCTGCCTTTAAAGAGGAAATAGTTCGGGTGCAGTTGAGGTACATTCCCACCAGGGGGAAAGGTAGAGCAACTAAAGTCAGGGCTCCCAGGATGACGAAAGAGATAGAGAATATGATGAAGCAGAAAAAGAGCGTGTATGACAGATGTCAGGTCGAGAATACATCTGAGAATCAGGCTATATATAGAAAGGTCAGAGGAGAAGTGAAAAAGAAAATAAGAGGGGCAAAGAGAGGGTATGAGAATAGAATGGCAGCCAATATAAAAGGTAATCCAAAAGTCTTCTATAGGCATATAAATAGTAAAAGGGTAGTAAGAGGAGAGGTGGGGCCGATTAGGGACCAAAAAGGAGACCTATGCATGGAGGCAGAGGGCATGGCTGAGGTACTAAATGAGCACTTTGCATCTGTCTTCACCAAGGAAGAGGATGCTGCCACAGACATAGTGAAGGAGGAGGTAGTGGAGATAATTGATAGGACAAAAATTGATAAAGAGGAGGTATTAGAAAGGCTGGCTGTACTTAAAGTAGATAAATCACCAGAAGCAGATGGGATGCATCCGAGGATGCTGAGGGAGGAAATCGTGGCGGTCCTGGCCATAATATTCCAATCCTCCATAGATACGGGGGTGGTGCCAGAGGACTGGAGAATTGCAAATGTTACACCATTGTTCAAAAAAGGGTGTAAAGATAAACCCAGCAACTACAGGCCAGTCAGTTTAACCTCGGTAGTGGGGAAGCTTTTAGAAACAGTAATCCTGGACAAAATCAACAGTCACTTGGACAAGTGTGGATTAATTAAGGAAATCCAGCACGGATTTGTTAAAGGCAAATCGTGTTTAACTAACTTGATTGAGTTCTTTGATGAAGTAACAGAGAGGGTTGATGAGGGTAATGCAGTTGACGTAGTGTACATGGATTTCCAAAAGGCGTTCGACAAAGTGCCACATAATAGGCTCGCCAGCAAAGTTGAAGCCCATGGAATAAAAGGGACAGTGGCAGCATGGATACGAAATTGGCTAAGTGACAGGGAACAGAGAGTAGTGGTGAACGGTTGTTTTTCGGACTGATTGAAGGTATACAGTGGTGTTCCCCAGGGATCGGTTCTAGGACCACTGCTTTTCTTGATACATATTAATGCCTTGGACGTGGGTGTTCAGGGCACAATTTCAAAATTTGCAGATGACACAAAACTTGGAAGTATAGTGGACAGTGAGGAGGATAGTGATAGACTTCAGGATAGACAGGCTGGTGAAATGGGCGGACACGTGGCAGATGAAATTTAACGCAGAAAAGTGTGAAGTGATACATTTTGGTAGAAAGAATGAGGAGAGAACATATAAACTAAAGGGTACAATCCTGAAGGGGGTGCACGAACAGAGAGACCTGGGGGTATGTGTGCACAAATCATTGAAGGTGGCAGGGCAGGTTGAGAATGCAGTTAAAAAGGCTTACGGGATCCTGGGCTTCATAAATAGAGGTATAGAGTACAAAAGTGTGGAAATTATGATGAACCTGTATAAAACACTGGTTCGGCCCCAATTCTGGGCACCGCACTTTAGGAAGGATGTGAAGGCCTTAGAGAGGGTGCAGAAAAGATTTATGAGAATGATTCCAGGAATGAGGAACTTCAGTTACATCGATAGACTGGAGAAGCTGGGATTGTTGTCCTTCGAGCAGAGAAGATTGAGAGGAGATTTGATAGAGGTATTCAAAATCATGAGGAGTCTGGACAGGTAGATAGAGGGAAACTGTTCCCATTGGCAGAAGGGTCGAGAACCAGAGGACACAGATTTAAGGTGATTGGCAATGCACTGCCTGAAAGGGTGGTGGAGGCAGACTCAATCACGGCTTTCAAACGGGCATTGGATAAGTACCTGAGGGGAAAAGAATTTCAGGGCTACGGGGAAAGGGGGAGTGGGACTAGCTGAAGTGCTCTTGCAGAGAGCCGGCACGGGTTCGATGGGCCGAATGGCCTCCTTCCCTGCTGGAATCATTCAATGATTCTATGACTGAATAGCAGGGCACTATTATCTCCTGGATGCACCTACTCCACAGCGACACCAGTGGTGGGAGGACTGAATAGCAGGGCACTATTATCTCCTGGATGCACCTACTCCACAGCGACACCAGTGGTGGGAGGACTGAATAGCAGGGCACTATTATCTCCTGGATGCACCTACTCCACAGCGACACCAGTGGTGGGAGGACTGAATAGCAGGGCACTATTATCTCCTGGATGCACCTACTCCACAGCGACACCAGTGGTGGGAGGACTGAATAGCAGGGCACTATTATCTCCTGGATGCACCTACTCCACAGCGACACCAGTGGTGGGAGGACTGAATAGCAGGGCACTATTATCTCCTGGATGCACCTACTCCACAGCGACACCAGTGGTGGGAGGACTGAATAGCAGGGCACTATTATCTCCTGGATGCACCTACTCCACAGCGACACCAGTGGTGGGAGGACTGAATAGCAGGGCACTATTATCTCCTGGGTGCACCTACTCCACAGCGACACCAGTGGTGGGAGGACCGAATAGCAGGGCACTATAGCAGCAAGTATAAGAACCTTAGAATTAAGAGCAGGAGTCGGCCATACGGCCCCTCGAGCCTGCTCCGCCATTCAGTCAGATCATGGCTGATCTTCAACCTCATCTCCACTTTCCCGCCTGATCCCCATATCCCTCAGATCCCCCTAGAATCCAAAAATCTATCTATCTCAGCGTTGAATATACTCAACGACTGGGACAGAGAATTCCAAAGATTCACAACCCTCTGAGTGAAGAAATTCCTCCTCATCTCAGTATTAAATGGCCGACCCCTTATCCTGAGACTATGCCCACTAGTTCTAGACTCTCCAGCCAGGGGAAACAACCTCTCAGCATCTACCCTGTCAATCCCCTCAGAATCTTATATGTTTCAATGAGATCACCTCTCATTCTTCTGAACTCCAGAGAGTATCGGCCCAATCTACTCAATCTCTCCTCATAGGACAGCCCTCTCATCCCAGGAATCAATCTAGTGAACCTTCGTTGCACCGCCTCCAAGGCAAGTATATCCTTCCTTAGATAAGGAGACCGAAACTTTGCACAGGTGTGGTCTCACCAAGACCCTGTACAATTGTAGTGAGACTTTCTTGCTCTTGTACTCCAACCCCCTAGTAATAAAGGCCAACATGCCATTTGCCTTCCTAATTGCTTGCTGTGTCTGCGTGCTAACTTTCTGCGTTTCTCGTACTGGGACGCCAAAGTTCCTCTGAACTCTTCAGGCATGACGCTGAAGTGTTGCTGAAGCAGGGTGCAAACAGGAAGCTGCCACGGCAAACTGGAAGTCTCAAGGATTTTTATAGACGGATACAGAGAGAAAGAGGAGTCTGCCGTGGTTCAGTGGGCCGCGCTCGCCCCAAGACTTGAGCACATGCCTGAAAGGGTGTCGGAAGCAGATTCAATAGTAACATTCAAAAGAAAATTGGATAAATCCTGAAGGAGACAAAAAATTACAGGGCTATGGGGAAGGAGCGGGGGGGAGTGCGACTAATTGGACAGCGCTTTCAAAGGCACGATGGGCCGAATGGCCTCCTTCTGTGCTGTATCATTCTCTGATTCTATGACCCGGGCTGACGCTCCCAGTCCGGTACTGAGGGAGGGCTGGTCACTCTGCCTCTGTCTCGAGTTTCAGCCACGGCCCCGTGCCTCAGTGAGGCCAGAAGGAAGTGAAACTCCCAATTTATTTCCAAGCCTTTGCCAGTTTCCTCCAATGGATTGCGGTAGTACCAGTTCTGCCCTCTCTGTGGCTCTGTGACAGTCACACAGATTGTGATACTTAGCACCACCTGTAGGCACAGGGTGGCACTGCAGGCCATCGCCACCCACAGGCAGAGACCAGCAGTCTATAGATCAGGGGTGGGCACTTATTTAGGCTGGAGGGCCACTTAACGAGTTTTGGTGTGCTGTTGAAGGGCGCGCACCAATGCTCCCCCTAAGGTACTGCAAAATAACAAAACCTTCTGTGAATAAAATGATTGATTGACCGACTGAAATGAGCTTGTGACCACATATCCGCAGCACAGCAAAGACCGCCTACTTCCACCTCCGTAACATCGCCCGTCTCCGCCCCTGCCTCAGCTCATCCGCTGCTGAAACCCTCATCTATGCCTTTGTTACCTCCAGACTTGACTATTCCAACGCACTCCTGGCCTCCCACATTCCACCCTACGTAAACTTGAGGTCATCCAAAACTCGGCTGCCTGTGTCCTAACTCGCACCAAGTCCTGTTCGCCCATCACCCCTGTGCTCGCTGACCTACACTGGCTCCCGGTTAATCAACGCCTCGATTTCAAAATTCTCATCCTTGTTTTCAAATCCCTCCATGGCCTCGCCCCTTCCTATCTCTGTAATCTCCTCCAGCCCCACAACCCTCTGAGATCTCTGCGCTCCTCTAATTCTGGCCTCTTGAGGATCCCCGATTATAATCGCTCCACCATTGGCGGCCGTGCCTTCAGCTGCCAAGGCCCTAAGCTCTGGAATTCCCTCCCTAAACCTCTCCGTCTCGCTACCTCTCTTTCCTCCTTTAAGATGCTCCTTAAAACCTACCTCTTCGACCAAGCTTTTGGTCACCTGCCCTAATTTATCCTTATGTGGATCGGTGTCAAATTTTTTGTCTTAAAATACTCCTGTGCAGCGCCTTGGGATGTTTTACTACGTTAAAGGCGCTATATAAATACAAGTTGTTGTTGTTGTTGATTATGTTATTGATCGATAGATTCCATATATCGTACTGAAAAGTCTGCGTGGCTGTTTGGCGGAGCGGCTCGGGTCTGCGGGGCCTCCGACGCGAAAAGCATTCTCTTTTTAGTGCGCTGAGTATGGGAGCCCCCGAGACCTCGCAAGGCCTGAACTGCGATCGTGTTGCTTGGAGCCCTTGCGCTCCGGGATCCAGTCCCGCGTCTAAGACGGTGATGAGGACCGCCCCTCACCCCCCGGCCCTGCCGTCGTTCTCCGGGTACCAGGAGAGGGAAGACGGTGAAAGAGTCATCGAGATGAGCAGCCGTGGCTCGACTTTAAAATGGACAGGGCCTGTTCGAGTACGCAGTGCATTCTGGGTACGGCCGTCCACCATTGGGGCCCAGAATCGATCAATGGATCCTTTTTAAGATCGGGCCGGGGAGAATCGCTTTTGTGAATTGATAAATTAAGTATTACTGTGCGTTCCGTGGCTGCAGTGCGGGTTCGTCTCTGACCCACGAGAAGTGAAATTGGATAGATTAATGTGCAGCTCGAGCTCCGGCACACGTTCTATTTCTGTCCTGTCCAGGCCGGATAGAATGACTTGACAGGCCCGCAGGCCGTAAAATTGCCCAACATTGGTATAGGTAGTCTGCAGAGTGTGAGAGAGCAGAGATGGGACAGAGAGGGTCAGAGTGTGACTGGGACAGAGAGAGAGGGTCAGAGTGTGACTGGGACAGAGAGAGGGTCAGAGTGTGAATGAGACAGAGAGAGAGGGGCAGAGTGTGACTGGGACAGAGAGAGAGGGTCAGAGTGTGACTGGGACAGAGAGAGAGGGTCAGAGTGTGAATGGGACAGAGAGAGAGGGTCAGAGTGTGAATGGGACAGAGAGAGAGGGTCAGAGTGTAAATGGGACAGAGAGAGGGTCAGAGTGTGACTGGGACAGAGAGAGAGGGTCAGAGTGTGACTGGGACAGAGAGAGAGGGTCAGAGTGTGACTGGGACAGAGAGAGAGGGTCAGAGTGTGACTGGGACAGAGAGAGAGGGTCAGAGTGTGACTGGGACAGAGAGAGGGTCAGAGTGTGAATGGGACAGAGAGAGAGGGTCAGAGTGTGAATGGGACAGAGAGGGTCAGAGTGTGACTGGGACAGAGAGAGAGGGTCAGAGTGTGAATGAGACAGAGAGAGAGGGTCAGAGTGTGAATGGGACAGAGAGAGAGGGTCAGAGTGTGACTGGGACAGAGAGAGAGGGTCAGAGTGTGAATGAGACAGAGAGAGAGGGTCAGAGTGTGAATGGGACAGAGAGAGAGGGTCAGAGTGTGACTGGGACAGAGAGAGAGGGTCAGAGTGTGAATGGGACAGAGAGAGAGGGTCAGAGTGTGAATGAGACAGAGAGAGAGGGTCAGAGTGTGACTGGGACAGAGAGAGAGGGTCAGAGTGTGAATGGGACAGAGAGGGTCAGAGTGTGACTGGGACAGAGAGGGTCAGAGTGTGACTGGGACAGAGAGAGAGGGTCAGAGTGTGACTGGGACAGAGAGAGAGGGTCAGAGTGTGACTGGGACAGAGAGAGGGTCAGAGTGTGAATGGGACAGAGAGAGGGTCAGAGTGTGACTGGGACAGATGGAGAGGGTCAGAGTGTGAATGAGACAGAGAGAGAGGGTCAGAGTGTGAATGGGACAGAGAGAGAGGGTCAGAGTGTGACTGGGACAGAGAGAGAGGGTCAGAGTGTGAATGAGACAGAGAGAGAGGGTCAGAGTGTGACTGGGACAGAGAGAGAGGGTCAGAGTGTGACTGGGACAGAGAGGGTCAGAGTGTGACTGGGACAGAGAGGGTCAGAGTGTGACTGGGACAGAGAGAGAGGGTCAGAGTGTGACTGGGACAGAGAGAGAGGGTCAGAGTGTGAATGGGACAGAGAGAGAGGGTCAGAGTGTGAATGGGACAGAGAGAGAGGGTCAGAGTGTGACTGGGACAGAGAGAGAGGGTCAGAGTGTGACTGGGACAGAGAGAGAGGGTCAGAGTGTGAATGGGACAGAGAGGGTCAGAGTGTGACTGGGACAGAGAGAGAGGGTCAGAGTGTGACTGGGACAGAGAGGGTCAGAGTGTGACTGGGACAGAGAGAGAGGGTCAGAGTGTGACTGGGACAGAGAGAGAGGGTCAGAGTGTGACTGGGACAGAGAGAGAGGGTCAGAGTGTGACTGGGACAGAGAGAGAGGGTCAGAGTGTGACTGGGACAGAGAGAGAGGGTCAGAGTGTGAATGAGACAGAGAGAGAGGGTCAGAGTGTGACTGGGACAGAGAGAGAGGGTCAGAGTGTGACTGGGACAGAGAGAGAGGGTCAGAGTGTGAATGGGACAGAGAGGGTCAGAGTGTGAATGGACAGAGAGAGAGGGTCAGAGTGTGACTGGGACAGAGAGAGAGGGTCAGAGTGTGACTGGGACAGAGAGAGAGGGTCAGAGTGTGACTGGGACAGAGAGGGTCAGAGTGTGAATGGGACAGAGAGAGAGGGTCAGAGTGTGACTGGGACAGAGAGGGTCAGAGTGTGAATGGGACAGAGAGAGAGAGGGTCAGAGTGTGAATGGGACAGAGAGGGTCAGAGTGTGAATGGGACAGAGAGAGAGGGTCAGAGTGTGACTGGGACAGAGAGAGAGGGTCAGAGTGTGACTGGGACAGAGAGAGGGTCAGAGTGTGACTGGGACAGAGAGAGAGGGTCAGAGTGTGACTGGGACAGAGAGAGAGGGTCAGAGTGTGACTGGGACAGAGAGGGTCAGAGTGTGACTGGGACAGAGAGAGAGGGTCAGAGTGTGACTGGGACAGAGAGAGAGGGTCAGAGTGTGAATGGGACAGAGAGAGAGGGTCAGAGTGTGACTGGGACAGAGAGAGAGGGTCAGAGTGTGAATGGGACAGAGAGAGAGGGTCAGAGTGTGACTGGGACAGAGAGAGAGGGTCAGAGTGTGACTGGGACAGAGAGGGGTCAGAGTGTGAATGGACAGAGAGAGAGGGTCAGAGTGTGAATGAGACAGAGAGAGAGGGTCAGAGTGTGAATGGACAGAGAGAGAGGGTCAGAGTGTGACTGGGACAGAGAGGGTCAGAGTGTGACTGGGACAGAGAGAGAGGGTCAGAGTGTGACTGGGACAGAGAGCGGGTCAGAGTGTGACTGGGACAGAGAGAGGGTCAGAGTGTGACTGGGACAGAGAGGGTCAGAGTGTGACTGGGACAGAGAGAGAGGGTCAGAGTGTGACTGGGACAGAGAGGGTCAGAGTGTGACTGGGACAGAGAGGGTCAGAGTGTGACTGGGACAGGGAGGGTCAGAGTGTGAATGGGACAGAGAGGGTCAGAGTGTGACTGGGACAGAGAGAGAGGGTCAGAGTGTGAATGGGACAGAGAGAGAGGGTCAGAGTGTGAATGAGACAGAGAGAGAGGGTCAGAGTGTGAATGGGACAGAGAGAGAGGGTCAGAGTGTGACTGGGACAGAGAGAGAGGGTCAGAGTGTGACTGGGACAGAGAGGGTCAGAGTGTGACTGGGACAGAGAGAGGGTCAGAGTGTGACTGGGACAGAGAGGGTCAGAGTGTGACTGGGACAGAGAGAGAGGGTCAGAGTGTGACTGGGACAGAGAGAGAGGTCAGAGTGTGACTGGGACAGAGAGAGAGGGTCAGAGTGTGAATGGGACAGAGAGGGTCAGAGTGTGACTGGGACAGAGAGAGGGTCAGAGTGTGAATGGGACAGAGAGAGAGGGTCAGAGTGTGACTGGGACAGAGAGAGAGGGTCAGAGTGTGACTGGGACAGAGAGAGAGGGTCAGAGTGTGAATGGGACAGAGAGAGAGGGTCAGAGTGTGACTGGGACAGAGAGAGAGGGTCAGAGTGTGACTGGGACAGAGAGGGTCAGAGTGTGAATGGGACAGAGAGAGAGGGTCAGAGTGTGACTGGGACAGAGAGAGAGGGTCAGAGTGTGAATGGACAGAGAGGGTCAGAGTGTGACTGGGACAGAGAGGGTCAGAGTGTGAATGGGACAGAGAGAGAGGGTCAGAGTGTGACTGGGACAGAGAGGGTCAGAGTGTGACTGGGACAGTGAGAGAGGGTCAGAGTGTGAATGGACAGAGAGAGGGTCAGAGTGTGAATGGGACAGAGAGAGAGGGTCAGAGTGTGAATGGGACAGAGAGAGAGGGTCAGAGTGTGACTGGGACAGAGAGAGAGGGTCAGAGTGTGAATGGGACAGAGAGAGAGGGTCAGAGTGTGAATGGACAGAGAGAGGGTCAGAGTGTGAATGGGACAGAGAGAGGGTCAGAGTGTGAATGGGACAGAGAGAGAGGGTCAGAGTGTGAATGGGACAGAGAGAGAGGGTCAGAGTGTGACTGGGACAGAGAGGGTCAGAGTGTG
Source organism: Squalus acanthias (assembly GCA_030390025.1). Taxonomy (NCBI): domain Eukaryota; kingdom Metazoa; phylum Chordata; class Chondrichthyes; order Squaliformes; family Squalidae; genus Squalus; species Squalus acanthias. Next base: position 1,351,913 of record JASTWF010000067.1, on the reverse strand, counting down.
ACTGGGACAGAGAGGGTCAGAGTGTGAATGGGACAGAGAGAGAGGGTCAGAGTGTGACTGGGACAGAGAGGGTCAGAGTGTGACTGGGACAGAGAGGGTCAGAGTGTGAATGGGACAGAGAGAGAGGGTCAGAGTGTGACTGGGACAGAGAGAGAGGGTCAGAGTGTGACTGGGACAGAGAGAGGGTCAGAGTGTGAATGGGACAGAGAGAGAGGGTCAGAGTGTGACTGGGACAGAGAGGGTCAGAGTGTGACTGGGACAGAGAGAGAGGGTCAGAGTGTGACTGGGACAGAGAGGGTCAGAGTGTGACTGGGACAGAGAGAGAGGGTCAGAGTGTGACTGGGACAGAGAGGGTCAGAGTGTGACTGGGACAGAGAGAGAGGGTCAGAGTGTGAATGGGACAGAGAGAGGGTCAGAGTGTGACTGGGACAGAGAGAGAGGGTCAGAGTGTGAATGGGACAGAGAGAGAGGGTCAGAGTGTGAATGAGACAGAGAGAGAGGGTCAGAGTGTGAATGGGACAGAGAGGGTCAGAGTGTGAATGGGACAGAGAGAGAGGGTCAGAGTGTGAATGGGACAGAGAGAGAGGGTCAGAGTGTGACTGGGACAGAGAGAGAGGGTCAGAGTGTGACTGGGACAGAGAGAGAGGGTCAGAGTGTGAATGGGACAGAGAGGGTCAGAGTGTGACTGGGACAGAGAGAGAGGGTCAGAGTGTGACTGGGACAGAGAGAGAGGGTCAGAGTGTGACTGGGACAGAGAGGGTCAGAGTGTGACTGGGACAGAGAGAGAGGGTCAGAGTGTGACTGGGACAGAGAGAGAGGGTCAGAGTGTGACTGGGACAGAGAGAGAGGGTCAGAGTGTGAATGGGACAGAGAGAGGGTCAGAGTGTGAATGGACAGAGAGAGAGAGGGTCAGAGTGTGACTGGGACAGAGAGAGAGGGTCAGAGTGTGACTGGGACAGAGAGAGAGGGTCAGAGTGTGACTGGGACAGAGAGAGTCAGAGTGTGACTGGGACAGAGAGAGAGGGTCAGAGTGTGACTGGGACAGAGAGGGTCAGAGTGTGACTGGGACAGAGAGAGAGGGTCAGAGTGTGAATGGGACAGAGAGGGTCAGAGTGTGACTGGGACAGAGAGAGAGGGTCAGAGTGTGAATGGGACAGAGAGAGAGGGTCAGAGTGTGACTGGGACAGAGAGAGGGTCAGAGTGTGACTGGGACAGAGAGAGAGGGTCAGAGTGTGACTGGGACAGAGAGAGAGGGTCAGAGTGTGAATGGGACAGAGAGAGAGGGTCAGAGTGTGACTGGGACAGAGAGAGAGGGTCAGAGTGTGAATGGGACAGAGAGAGAGGGTCAGAGTGTGACTGGGACAGAGAGAGAGGGTCAGAGTGTGACTGGGACAGAGAGAGAGGGTCAGAGTGTGACTGGGACAGAGAGAGGGTCAGAGTGTGACTGGGACAGAGAGAGAGGGTCAGAGTGTGAATGGGACAGAGAGAGAGGGTCAGAGTGTGAATGGGACAGAGAGGGTCAGAGTGTGACTGGGACAGAGAGAGAGGGTCAGAGTGTGACTGGGACAGAGAGAGAGGGTCAGAGTGTGACTGGGACAGAGAGAGAGGGTCAGAGTGTGATGGGACAGAGAGAGAGGGTCAGAGTGTGATGGGACAGAGAGAGAGGGTCAGAGTGTGACTGGGACAGAGAGAGGTCAGAGTGTGACTGGGACAGAGAGAGAGGGTCAGAGTGTGACTGGGACAGAGAGAGAGGGTCAGAGTGTGACTGGGACAGAGAGAGGGGTCAGAGTGTGAATGGGACAGACAGAGAGGGTCAGAGTGTGACTGGGACAGAGAGAGAGGGTCAGAGTGTGACGGGACAGAGAGAGAGGGTCAGAGTTGAGAATGGGACAGAGAGGAGGGTCAGAGAAGTGTGAATAAGAACATAAGAGTAGAGCAGGAGTGGCATCGGCCTCAGAGCTGCTCCCCCATTCAATAAGACATGGCTGAATCTGATCCTAACCGCCATTACATCTGGACAGAACCATCTCCTGCATCTGGGAATCACAGAAAGAGGGCAGAATCAGGCTACACAGTCCTGGCCGCTCTCCACAGGGATGGACGATCGACTAGATCATGTCAATTCTGCCCGATCCCCGTAGAGTTAATGCCTTTACTTAGGAAACTGTCTATGTTGTGTAATTTATTATGTGTAGGGTCTACAGCTTTTGTGGGACATTCATGGACCTACCACTCAGAGTGAAGTAGTTCCTCTAATTCAGTTTGAAAGGACCTTATTCTAGACTATGCCCCCATGTTTAGTTCACCGTATCGGAACATACTCCCGTCCACCGATCAACCCTCACAATTTATATGTTCATAAGATGCCTCTCATCTGCTTCAAGAGTAGAGTCCCAATCTACCCAACCTTCTCATATGTCCATCCCTTACAGAATTACGAGACTTGTTTGGACTGGCTCGAGAGAGGAGTTTTCCAAGTAAGACTCAAAACTGAGCAGTATTCAGGTGCGGTCTCACATACCTGTACGACTGAAGCAATACCTCCTATTTTTATATCTATCCCCTGCACATGAGAGCAAATTCCATTGCTTCTTAATCACTTGGCCCGAATCTACTTTGAGTTCAGTGTCACAGGAGCCAAATCCTTTGACTTCAGTATCTCCAGTTTCTGGCCAGAGATAATAATTGCTCAGGTTTTTCTGCCACAGATAGACACTTTCAGTGTTGTATTCATCTGCCAAATGCCCATTCTAGCCTGTCTATGTCCCCTGCAGGGTTTTTATGTCTCTCAATCACACTGTTCCTCCATCTTTGTATCATCTGCAATTTTGATAGTTACACTTGGTCCTTCTCAAATGTTAATGGGACAGAGAGAGGGTCAGAGTGTGAATGGGACAGAGAGGGTCAGAGTGTGAATGGGACAGAGAGGGTCAGAGTGTGAATGGGACAGAGAGGGTCAGAGTGTGACTGGGACAAACCTTGTGAATAGTCACTCATTTTGCCTTTTTTTTTGCCGTTTCCTCTCCTCCAATCAGAGCATGCGGTTGAAGCTGATAGCCAATAACAGCACAGTGGAGCGACGCTTCAGTCCGTGGATTGGTGGCTCTATTCTCGCCTCTCTGGTGAGTCACGCCGTTAACGGGCCGATTTTAACGTCCTATCACAGGGTTTGAAAAAGGTGCATGTGTGATCTAATCCGCACAGCTCCAGGCTCTGATACTGAATATTGTAAAATGGAATAATCAGAAGCAAATCAAAATAGCAGGATAATTGATTTTCAGCATTTTATATATGCTAATACCTTGCTGTAGATCCTGCTGTGGGTTTATTCTGATGGAGCTACATATTAGGAATCAAAGATTGAGGGATACGGGGAGAAGGTGGGGTTGAGGGATATGGGGAGACGGGTAGGTGGGATTGAGGGATCTGTTGAGGTGGTGGGATTGAGGAATATGGGGAGAAGGTGGGTTGGTGGGATTGAGGGATATGGAGAGAAGGTGGGTAGGTGGGATTGAGTTACATGGGAGGAAGGTGGGATTGAGGGATATGGGAGAAGGTGGGGTTGAGGGATATGGGGAGAAGGTGGGTAGGTGGGGTTGAGGTGTCTGTTGAGATGGTGGGATTGAGCTATATGGGGAGAAGGAGGGTAGATTTAGTTGAGGGATATAGGGAGACGGGTAGGTGGGATTGAGGGATCTGTTGAGGTGCTGGGATTGAGGAATATGGGAAGAAGGTGGGTAGGTGGGGTTGAGGGATATGGGGAGAAGGTGGGTAGGTGGGGTTGAGGGATATGGGGAGAAGGTGGGTAAGTGGGATTGTGGGATATGGGAGGAAGGTGGGATTGAGGGATATGGGGAGAAGCTGGATAGGTGGGATTGAGGGATATGGGAGGAAGGTGGGATTGAGGGATATGGGGAGAAGCTGGATAGGTGGGATTGAGGGATATGGTGGGTAGGTGGGGTTGAGGGATATGGTGGGTAGGTGGGGTTGAGGGATATCGGGAGACGGGTAGGTGGGATTGAGGGATGTGGGGAGAAGGTGGGTAGGTGGGGTTGAGAGATATGGGGAGAAGGTGGGTAGGTGGAGTTGAGTGATCTGTTGAGGTGGTGGGATTGAGTAATATGGGGAGAAGGTGGGTAGGTGGGGTTGAGGGATATGGGGAGAAGGTTGGTAGGTGGGATTGAGGGATATGGGGAGAAGGTGGGGGTGAGGGATATGGGGAGAAGGTGGGGCTGAGGGATATGGGGAGAAGGTGGGGGTGAGGGATATGGGGAGAAGGTGGGGTGAGGGATATGGGGAGAAGGTGAGGGTGAGGGATATGGGGAGAAGGTGGGGGTGAGGGATATGGTGAGAAGGTGAGGGTGAGGGATATGGGGAGAAGGTGGGGGTGAGGGATATGGGGAGAAGGTGGGGTGAGGGATATGGGGAGAAGGTGGGGTGGGGGTGAGGGATATGGGGAGAAGGTGGGGGTGAGGGATATGGGGAGAAGGTGGGGGTGAGGGATATGGGGAGAAGGTGGGGGTGAGGGATATGGTGAGAAGGTGAGGGTGAGGGATATGGGGAGAAGGTGGGGGTGAGGGATATGGGGAGAAGGTGGGGGTGAGGGATATGGGGAGAAGGTGGGGGTGAGGGACACGGGGAGAAGGTGGGGGTGAGGGATATGGTGAGAAGGTGAGGGTGAGGGATATGGGGAGAAGGTGGGGGTGAGGGATATGGGGAGAAGGTGGGGGTGAGGGATACGGGGAGAAGGTGGGGGTGAGGGATATGGGGAGAAGGTGGGGGTGAGGGACACGGGGAGAAGGTGGGGGTGAGGGATATGGTGGGTTTGGTGTGCGGGCGCGGTGGGTCAATAAAGGACATGCTTGTTGGGATTATTGGCTTGTTCCTGTTCCTGTAAGTTCTCACGTCGAGCTCTCTTTCCGCAGGGCACCTTCCAGCAGATGTGGATTTCCAAGCAGGAATATGAGGAGGGAGGGAAACAGTGTGTGGAGAGGAAATGCCCCTGAGGAGAGGCGCCAAACAGGAAGGACTCCCATTGGTTGCCCAGACATCTGCCTGAAAGCCAACGTTTAGCTGTCCCCCCCACTACCCGTTCCCAGCAGGCCCGTCTGGGGCCTGCATTGGACTTGGCTTTGCCTCCTTCTTGAGCTGAGCCCGGGCTGTCTCTGCTAATGGGCCAGGGTTGGCTACCTCAGTTTCAGTCACCTGGCCTGTAGGAAGAGCGACCATAGTTGACCATCAGGGCTGAGCCAAGTCCCAGCAGAGGCCTCTGCACCAAGGCCTGACCATTCCCCAGACACGAGAGGCCTCAGAGGCAAGAGGCTTCCTTCACTTTCTGCCTCCAAAGCCCCTTGTGCTTCCAGTCTACTCCTGGTAACCTCCCAGGTGGCAGTGTCACGAAGACCTTCCTTGGGACACCCAAAGACAGGAGGCTGCCATTGGGGAGGGTGGGGTGGGTGGTGGCGGGGGTTTCACGTGTAATCTTCTACCAGCCTCCCCCCTCCGCCCCCCACCACCACCACCACCAAATAATAAAATGTGAACGACAGCTTAAAATGACAATTACTGACATCCAGGTTCATCTCTGCAGTGTGGCTTAGGGGATGTCACAACACCCTGAGAATGCGAATTGACCAAGAGCTCAAATGTTCATCCATCAAAGTTGCATATTACACATGGAATGTACAGCACAGAAACAGGCCATTCGGCCCAACTGGTTCATGCTCCACACGGGCTTCCTCCCATCCCTCTAAACCCGATCGACACGGACAAATGCTCACCCGCTTTTCCCTTCGACTTCTTGACTAAGCTGATGTAGGTTGCCCCATGATGTTGGTTCCTGCGTAACTACCCCTGATTGTTTCAGTGGGACTGAATCAAGAGTGAGATGTTGGGAGAACTTTCTTCCGTTTTTTTTCGATCAGCTCTGTTCTGCAGACTGTGCTGTAAAGGAAGGTCAGATTGCCTGAGGTGGGACTGCCAACCTTAAACACAAACATCTGCAGACATTCTCCTTGGGTGTCTCATCAACCTTCTCGCCCACTCCCCCAAGTCCCTTTCCAGGCATCCTGAGACCTCAGACCAAGGCTTAGACTTTGAGCCCAGCCAAGGGTGAGCTTTGCTTAGAAGAATGAGAGGTGATCTCATTGAAACGTATAAAATTCTTAGAGGGCTTGCCAGGGTAGATGCTGAGAGGCTGTTTTCCCCTTGGCTGGAGAGTCTAGAACCAATGGTCACAGTCTCAGGATAAGCGGGTCAGCCATTTAGGACTGAGATGAGGAGAAATTTCTTCACTCAGAGGGTTGTGAATCTTTAGAATCCTCTACCCCAGAGGGCTGTGAATGCTGAGTCGTTGAGTATATTCAAGGCTGAGATCGATAGATTTTTGGACTCTAGGGGAATCGAGGGATATGGAGATCGGGCGGGAAAGTGGAGTTGAGGTCGATGATCAGCCATGATCTGACTGAATGGTGGAGCAGGCTCGAGGGGCCGTATGGCCGACTCCTGCTCCTAATTCTCATGTTCTTTACTTGGACATTCAATGGAGTAGCCTGAGAGCAGTTTCCCGGGGGTGCGGGCTGGTGGGAGGGCGGGGGCGTGGAGAGTATCTAGCCTTCACTTTCTGCTATCTAATGAGATTTTGTCTGGCCTGGTCTGTGAGGGGGAACCTTGTTCCTGTTATGACACTTGTGGTAGGACTTCCTCTTCTGTGACATCAAGCAGGTTCCCCCAGATGACCTCACAAATGGGAGGGGCTGTTGGTGCCAACTACACGATTTAGTTCAGGATCCGAGGAAGAAATCCAGAGCCAAGGATGTGCGACCAGCAGTTTTCTAGAGCCTGAGCACCAAGGATTGCCCACCCTCTCACCCTCCTCTCCTGATGGTGCTGCCCCTTGCTGACAGTTCCATGGACCAAGGTCATCTGCTGGTGACTGATTAGGGGTGGGGGGAGGTGGTGGCCACTCGGCCTGGACACAGCGAGTGTCAACGGACCTCACAGCTGAGTCCACTCCAGTTCTCGTGCACACACAGAGTGATTGATTCTCTCCCACACCCACCATTCCCACCTGAGGCCAGTGTGGCGCCCCCTACTGCCATCCCAGCTACAATCAGCTGGCCCAATACAGGCCAGGGATTGAGCCTGGGATCTTGCTGGTCTGAATAGCTCAGTACCACACTGGTCAGTGTACTTACCAACCAACCTGTTATGGGCCTCCATAGGACGTAGAGTTATGTCGTAGTTCCTCATTGTAGAAGCACCCTTTTTATCCAATAGAAGCTGCTCCCACAGCATTGAATGGAGACAGAAAAGCCTATAGACTGGAGGAGTGGGGAATTGGACATGAGAATCCAACTGTTCAATTCTGGGTTCAAAGGAGCCTGGACGAATGAGAAGAAAGTCTCCTCTCCTGGCTGTAGGTATCCCAGGTGAAATCTTTGGCTCAATCCTCATCCTAGTGTCCCACAGCACAGGACAGCAACAGTTCAGCACCAACTAGTCAGTTCATGCAGAGAAACAGGTTGGGGGAAAACAGTTGGGGAACACGGCTTAGGGTTGGGCACATGGTTGGAGGTTGGAAACATGGTTGGAGGGTTGGGCACATGGTTGGAGGGTTGGGCACATGGTTGGAGGGTTGGGCACATGGTTGGAGAATGGGGCACATGGTTTAGAAACATAGAAAAATAGGAGCAGGAGTAGGCCATTTGGCCCTTCGAGCTTGCTCCGCCATTCAATATGATCATGGCTGATCCTCTATCTTAATACCATATTCCCGCTCTCTCTACATACCCCTTGATGCCATTTGTGTCTAGAGTTGGAGGTTGGGGCACATGGAGGTTGGGGCACAAGGTTGGACTGAGTTACATGGTTGGAGGTTGAGCACATGGTTGGACGGGGCACATAGTTGGACTGGGGCATATGGTTGGTGGTTGAGCACATGGTTGGACGGGGCACATAGTTGGACTGGGGCATATGGTTGGTGGTTGAGCACATGGTTGGACGGGGCACATGGTTGGACTGGGGCATATGGTTGGTGGTTGAGCACATGGTTGGACTGGGGCACATGGCGGTTGAGCACATGGTTGGAGGGTTGGGCACATGTTTGACTGGGGCACATGGTTTGAAGGTTGGGGCAGTGCAGCGGGAGCCATACCAGTGCCCTGAGCCTGGTCTGTGAGCGCCTGATACCACAAGTGAGCGAACAGTCCATCTCACGACATCACCCTCCATCCAAACCAAATTAGCAATAATACTGTGGAGGATGAATTCCTGGAGTGTGTACGAAATGGTTTTTTAGACCAGTACGTTGAGGAGCCAACTAGGGAACAGGCTATCCTAGATTGGGTATTGTGCAATGAGAAGGGGTTAATTAATAATCTTGTTGTGCGGGGTCCTTTAGGGAAGAGTGACCATAACATGATAGAATTCTTCATTAAAATGGAAAGTGAAGAAGTCCAATCCAAAACTAGGGTCCTAAATCTAAACAAAGGAAACTACGATGATATGAGGAGTGAATTGGCTATGATAGATTGGGGAGCTTCATTAAAAGGCATGACGGTGGATAGGCAATGGCTAACATTTAAGGAACGAATGCATGAATTGCAACAGTTAAACATTCCTTTCTGGCGCAAAAATACAAAAGGAAAAGCGGCCCAACCATGGCTAATAAAAGAAATTAAGGATAGTATTAGATCCAAAGAGGAGTCATATAAAGTTGCCAGACAAAGTAGCAAGCCTGAGGATTGGGAGCAGTTTAGAGTTCAGCAAAAAAGGACCAAGAGATTGATTAAGAGGGGAAAATAGAGTATGAGAGTAAACTTGCAAGGAACATAAAAGCGGATTGTAAAAGCTTCTACAAGTATGTAAAAAGAAAAAGATTAGTGAAAACAAATGTAGGTCCCTTACAGTCAGAAACAGGAGAATTTATAATGGGGAACAAGGAAATGGCAGAGCAATTAAACAAGTACTTTGGTTCTGTCTTCACGGAAGAGGACACAAATAACTTCCCAGAAATACTAGGGAACCAAGGGTCCAGTGAGAAGGAGGAATTCAAGGAAATTAGTATTAGTAAAAAAATAGTGCTGGAGAAATTAATGGGACTGAAAGCTGATAAATCCCCAGGGCCTGATAATCTGCCTCCCAGAGTACTAAAAGAGGTAGCCATGGAAATAATGGATGCATTGGTTGTCATTTTCCAAGATTCTATAGATTATGGAACAGTTCCTGCAGATTGGAGGGTGGTAAATGTAACCCTACTATTTAAAAAAGGAGGGAGAGAGAAAACGGGGAACGACAGACCGGTTAGCCTAACATCAGTAGTAGGGAAAATGCTAGAGTCTATTATAAAGGATGTGATAACAGGACACTTAGAAAATATCAACGGGATTAGACAAAGTCAACATGGATTTATGAAAGGGAAATCGTGTTTGACAAACCTACTGGAGTTTTTTGAGGATGTAACTGGTAGAATAGATAAGGGAGAACCAGTGGATATGGTGTATTTGGATTTTCAGAAGGCCTTTGATAAAGTCCCACATAAGAGGTGAGTGTGCAAAATTAAAGCACATGGGATTGGGGGTAATATACTGGCATGGATTGAAAATTGGTTACCAGACAGGAAACAGAGAGTAGGAATAAACGGGTCTTTTTCAGGGTGGCAGGCGGTGACTAGTGGGGTACCGCAGGGATCAGTGCTTGGGCCCCAGCTATTCACAATATATATCAATGATTTGGATGAGGGAACCAAATGTAATATTTCCAAGTTTGCTGACGACACAAAACTAGGTGGGATTGTGAGTTGTGAGGAGGATGCAAAGAGGCTTCAAGGCGATTTAGACAAGTTGAGTGAGTGGGCAAATACATGGCAGATGCAGTATAACGTGGATAAATGTGAAGTTATCCACTTCGGTAGGAAAAACAGAAAGGCAGAGTATTATTTAAATGGTGATAGATTGAGAAATGCTGATGTACAAAGGGACCTGGGTGTCCTTGTTCACCAGTCACTGAAAGCAAACATGCAGGTGCAGCAAGCAGTTAGGAAGGCAAATGGTATGTTGGCCTTCATTGCAAGAGGATTTGAGTACAGGAGCAAGGATGTCTTACTACAGTTGTACAGGGCCTTGGTGAGACCACACCTGGAGTACTGTGTGTAGTTTTGGTCTCCTTACCTAAGAAAGGATATACTTGCCATAGAGGGAGTGCAGCGAAGGTTCACCAGACTGATTCCTGGGATGGCAGGACTGTCGTATGAGGAGAGATTGGGTCGACCAGGCCTGTATTCACTAGAGTTTAGAAGAATTGAAACGTATAAAATTCTGACAGACCGGATGCAGGGAGGATGTTTCCCCTGGCTGGGGGGTCTAGAACGAGGGGTCACAGTCTCAGGATACGGGGTAGGACATTTAGGACGGAGATGAGGAGAAATTTCTTCACTCAGAGGGTGGTGAACCTGTGGAATTCTCTACCACAGAAGGCTGTGGAGGCCAAGTCACTGAATATATTTAAGAAGGAGATAGATAGATTTCTAGACACAAAAGGCATCAAGGGGTACGGGGAGAGAGCGGGAATATGGTATTGAGATAGAGGATCAGCCATGATCATATTGAATGGTGGAGCAGGCTCGAAGGGCCGAATGGCCGACTCCTGCTCCTATGTTTCGAAGTTTCTATCAGCTGAAAGCTCGCTCCCCATCCCTAACACAAACCCCTGCCCAGTTTAAACGGCCGGGCAAGACGGGGCAGGTCACATGGGTTTGTTTTTAATTGTGTCTGTGTTGATTTGTAGCTTTAATATAGGTGATTGCCGCTGGTTAAACACTTTGAGTCGTTCTGTTGTGTAAGCGCTCGACCCAGTACGATGGTGTTTGTGTACATGTTAGAATGGGAGGGTAACCTTGTGGGGGTTTTGATGTCATTTCTTTGTGTTAATGAGACTCCTGTATCAGACGTTAAGGTACATGGGGGTGAAATGGTGTGCGGGCAGGGAAGGTAAAACGAGATGTCCATTCGCCAGTCCAATTTAAAGAAAGACTTGCATTTCTATCGCGCTTTTCACAACCTCAAGACGCCCCAAAGTGCTTTACAGCCAATGAGGTACTTTTTGAAGTGTTGTAATGTGGGAAACGCGGCAGCCAATTTGCGCACAGCAAGCTCCCACAAACAGCAATCTGATAAAGACCCGATAATCTGTTTCAGTGATGTTGTTTGAGGGATAAATATTGACCAGGACACCGGGGATAACTCCCCCCTGCTCCTCTTCCAATAGTGGCCGTGGGATCTTTTACGTCCACCTGAGAGAGCAGACGGGGCCTGGGTTTAACGTCTCATCCGAAAGACGGCACCTCCGACAGTGCGGCACTCCCTCAGCACTGCACTGGGAGTGCTCGAGTCTCTGGCGTGGGGCTTGAACCCACGACCTTCTGACTCCCCCAGTGTGGTGAGGGGTATTTCGGAGAGTGTGGCAGTGCCCAGTGCTGCCGGTGAGCGCGGTGGCGAGGGCCATGTGTTGCGGCCTGGTTTTTCGGGTTTTACTCTCTCCCTTTCCTGAAGATTGCGACCCCTCGCTGGGGGGGGTGCAGGGAGGGGGCGTACGGGTTCCTCGGGCGCCTGGGCCTCTCTCCAGTGTCACTGAGGCCATCCCCTGACTGCGCCCCCCCCCTCCCCCTCCTTGGCGTAGATCAGCTAACAAACCAGATGGACGGAACCCGGAACCTTCCGGTCTGTGTGGCTCAGGACCATACGGGGGTGGGGGGGTGTGGGGGCATTTAATCATGGAGCCACCAGGTTCAAGGTCACAGCGTTCCAGTGTTGGAGAGCAGGCAGTCACTTTACTGAGGTTGTTTGATATTAAGTTCTCCAAGCAGAATTATGTTTTGTTTATTATCTCTTCCTCTGTGAGTGGAAAGGTCTGATTTTTAAGATGTTGCTGTAAGTTATTTGCTAACCGGCTTCAGATATGATTAGCGATGTCTCTTCGTTGTTTGAACAGTACTGCTTGTATTCTGAGTAATTATTAATCAACCTTATCGATCGCGAAAGCATGAGATTTGTTGCACATTGTCCTCCCCTCACACCGGGAGCCGGGGCCCGTGTCCTCACACCGGGGGCCGGGGCCTGTGTCCTCCCCTCACACCGGGAGCCGGGGCCCGTGTCCTCACACCGGGGGCCGGGGCCTGTGTCCTCCCCTCACACCGGGAGCCGGGGCCCGTGTCCTCACACCGGGGGCCGGGGCCTGTGTCCTCCCCTCACACCGGGAGCCGGGGCCTGTGTCCTCACACCGGGAGCCGGGGCCTGTGTCCTCACACCGGGAGCCGGGGCCGGGGCCTGTGTCCTCACACCGGGGACCAGGGCCCGTGTCCTCACACCGGGAGCCAGGGCCTGTGTCCTCACACCGGGAGCCGGGGCCTGTGTCCTCACACCGGGAGCCGGGGCCTGTGTCCTCCCCTCACACCGGGAGCCGGGGCCTGTGTCCTCACACCGGGAGCCGGGGCCTGTGTCCTCACACCGGGAGCCGGGGCCGGGGCCTGTGTCCTCACACCGGGAACCGGAGCCGGGGCCGGGGCCTGTGTCCTCACACCGGGAACCGGAGCCGGGGCCGGGGCCTGTGTCCTCACACCGGGAGCCGGGGCCCGTGTCCTCACTCAGGCAGCCGGGGCCTATGTCCTCACACCGGGGGCCGGGGGCCGGGGCCTGTGTCCTCACACCGGGGGCCGGGGCCTGTGTCCTCCCCTCACACCGGGAGCCGGGGCCTGTGTCCTCACACTGGGAGCTGGGGCCTGTGTCCTCACACTGGGAGCCGGGGCCGGGGCCTGTGTCCTCACACCGGGGGCCAGGGCCTGTGTCCTCACACCGGGGGCCAGGGCCTGTGTCCTCACGCCGGGGCCGGGGCCTGTGTCCTCACACCGGGAGCCGGGGCCTGTGTCCTCACACCGGGGGCCAGGGCCGGGGCCTGTGTCCTCACACCGGGGACCAGGGCCCGTGTCCTCACACCGGGAGCCGGGGCCTGTGTCCTCAGACCGGGAGCCGGGGCCTGTGTCCTCACACCGGGGACCAGGGCCCGTGTCCTCACACCGGGAGCCGGGGCCTGTGTCCTCACACCGGGGGCCAGGGCCGGGGCCTGTGTCCTCACACCGGGGACCAGGGCCTGTGTCCTCACACCGGGAGCCGGGGCCTGTGTCCTCACACCGGGGGCCTGGGCCTGTGTCCTCACACCGGGAGCCGGGGCCTGTGTCCTCACACCGGGGGCTGGGGCCGGGGGCTGGGGCCGGGGCCTGTGTCCTCACACTGGGGACCAGGGCCCATGTCCTCACACCGGGAGCCGGGGCCTGTGTCCTCACACCGGGGGCCAGGGCCGGGGCCTGTGTCCTCACACTGGGAGCCGGGGCCCATGTCCTCACACCGGGGGCCGGGGGCCGGGGCCCGTGTCCTCACACCGGCAGCCGGGGCCTGTGTCCTCCCCTCACTCACGGAGAGGGACGCTGGGGTCTTGTCCTGCCCTCACACAGGGAGAGAGACGCTGGGGTCTTGTCCTGCCCTCACTCACGGAGAGGGACACTGGGGTCTTGTCCTGCCCTCACACAGGGTGTGGGACGCTGGGGTCTTGTCCTGCCCTCACACAGGGAGAGAGACGCTGGGGTCTTGTCCTCCCCTCACACAGGGAGAGGGGCGCTGGGGTCTTGTCCTCCCCTCACTCAGGGTGTGAGACGCTGGGGTCTTGTCCTCCCCTCACTCATGGAGAGGGACGCTGGGGTCTTGTCCTGCCCTCACACAGGGAGAGAGACGCTGGGGTCTTGTCCTCCCCTCACTCAGGGTGTGAGACGCTGGGGTCTTGTCCTGCCGTCACACAGGGAGAGGGACGCTGGGGTCTTGTCCTGCCCTCACACAGGGAGAGAGACGCTGGGGTCTTGTCCTCCCCTCACACAGGGAGAGGGACGCTGGGGTCTTGTCCTGCCCTCACACAGGGAGAGAGACGCTGGGGTCTAGTCCTGCCCTCACACAGGGAGAGAGACGCTGGGGTCTAGTCCTGCCCTCACACAGGGAGAGGGACGCTGGGGTCTTGTCCTCCCCTCACACAGGGAGAGGGACGCTGGGGTCTTGTCCTGCCCTCACACAGGGAGAGAGACGCTGGGGTCTAGTCCTGCCCTCACACAGGGAGAGGGACGCTGGGGTCTTGTCCTCCCCTCACACAGGGAGAGGGACGCTGGGGTCTTGTCCTGCCCTCACACAGGGAGAGGGGCGCTGGGGTCTTGTCCTGCCCTCACACAGGGAGAGAGACGCTGGGGTCTTGTCCTCCCCTCACACAGGGAGAGGGACGCTGGGGTCTTGTCCTGCCCTCACACAGGGAGAGGGGCGCTGGGGTCTTGTCCTGCCCTCACACAGGGAGAGGGCCGCTGGGGTCTTGTCCTGCCCTCACACAGGGAGAGGGACGCTGGGGTCTTGTCCTCCCCTCACACAGGGAGAGAGACGCTGGGGTCTTGTCCTCCCCTCACACAGGGAGAGGGACTCTGGGGTCTTGTCCTGCCCTCACACAGGGAGAGGGGCGCTGGGGTCTTGTCCTGCCCTCACACAGGGAGAGGGCCGCTGGGGTCTTGTCCCTCTGTGATACAAGGACCGTGTATAAAATACTTTGTCGCACGTCAACCTAAGGTGGGAGAATGACTAAAGCCAATTTTGATTGAATAGTTTAATGGAACGTTGTGTCAGGGGCTGTTTGATTATAATAATCCAGTCATTTCTCGATGACCGTATCCTATCGCAATGCCTATTGTGACGCGCAGTGGCTGTTGTTAGGTAGAGTAGAAGAGCAGCGAGACCAACTAGCAGTTAATCCATTTGAAGTGGTGTCGGTTGAGGGAGGAAACCTTGGCCCCGGGGTACTGAGGACAACTCCACTGCTCCTGTTCAGATAGTGCCGTGGGACCTTAACCCTCCGAGCAGGCGGGGCCTCGGTCCGATAGCTGTCCCCAAGGACAGAGTCTCGTTTGTAATCCGCCATCGCCTGATCCCCAGAAAGTTGATTCCTTTCCATTCTTCTCAATGAATTATTCTTGTGCTGTGTTGTTGTGAACATTTTTAATGGATAAAGCATAATATTTTAATACTTCATTTTTTGAACTGTTCCTTTCTTGAGGGAGGGTTGGGGAGGGAGGGGTGTCCCAGTGAGAATAGAAAGGGGGATTCATTCAGATGTCAGCCAAATGGCCATTCTTCACGCGCGAGCCTGAATGGTGTCGGCCCAGCTATTCACTCAAGGGGGGCATCTCAGACTAGCCCGATTAATGTCCTCACTTGACATCTACACACCTCCTCCTATGCCCAGGGCGGTGGGGGGTGGTGAGAGGAGTGTGTTGAAGTCACTTAACGTCCTGACTCAGATCGGCCAACTCGCCAAAGACCGGGGGAATGGGATCGCGGACCCTCCTCACTCTGTGTGGCTCAGTACCGCCCTGCCTAGCTCCTGCTAGACCTGGCCAGGCAATGGAGCGCTTTAACGTGGGAACAGGAGGAGGCCATTCAGCCCCTTGGGCCTGCTCCGCCATTCGATGATATCATGGCTGATCTGCGACCTCCCCTCCATCGACCCGCCTTTGCTCCGTACCCCTCGATACCCTCGCCCAACAAAAATCTATCGATCTCAGTCTTGAAATCTCCAATTGATCCACAGCCTTACCAGATTTCCACTACCCCTCTGTGTGGAAGAAGTGCTTCCTGACATCACCCCTGAACGGCCTGGCTCTAATTTTAACATTTTCTCTGTTCGTTCCCGATTCCCCCACCAAAGCAAATAGTTTACCGACCCTATCGAATCCCTTTATCATCTTAAACACCTCGATTAGATCGCCCCTCAACCTTCGAAACTCCAGGGAATACAAGCCCAGTCTGTGCAACCTGTCCTCGTAATTTAACCCTTTAAGCCCCCGGTATCATTCTGGTGATTCGGCCCTGCCCCCCTCCCAGGCCAATATATCCTTCCTGAGGTGCGGGGCCCAGAACTGAACCCAGTTACTCCAGGTGGGGTCTGACCAAGGCTCTGTACAACTGAAGCATCACTTACCCCCCCCCCCCCTTTGTATTCCAGATCTCTTGAGATAAAGTCCAACAGTCCATTAGCCTTTTCGATTGCTTTTTGTACCTGTCCACTGGCTTTTAGCGGAGAGTAACCATGTACAGTAGAGTACAAGTCACAGGAGATCAGACACAAACCGTACAGCACTCTGATCAGACTGTTCCTTGAGTGCGGTGGTCTTGTCTGGTCCATTATTTATTCTTGGGATGTGGGCATCGCTGGCAAGTATGGCATTTATTGCCCATCCCCAGTTGCCCCTTGAGAAGGTGGTGGTGAGCCGCCTTCTTGAACCGCTGCAGTCCGTGTGGTGAAGGTGCTCCCACAGTGCTGTCAGGGAGGGAGCTCCAGGATTTTGACCCAGTGACGATGAAGGATCGGCCGATATATTTCCAAGTCAGGATGGTGTGTGACTTGAAGGGGAATTTGGAGGTGGTGGTGTTGTTCCCTTGTCCTTCTAGGTAGCGGAGGTAGGGAAGGGAGGTGCTGTCGAGGAAGCCTTGGCGAGTTGCTGTCGTGCGCCCTGTACGTTCGAACTCTGGAGATGCTTCGGAGAAGATTCAGGAGACTCGAGCAGTGCATCAGAAGACAGAGTTGGAGAAAGATGGTGGCGGGGTGGCCGGGAGGGGTTGCCTCGAAAGAGTTGACTGAGCTGAGGCCTTCTAGAGACAGTTAAGATAGTTAACAGGAGAGGTAAACCCAGGATGTTGTGTTCCAGTAAATTGTTGAGAGTCGGGAGAGGGGGCAAGGGTTCAAACTAGATTTCAGGGAGTCCTTCTTCACACAGAGGGGTCAATTTTAACTTCCATCGCCTGGCGTTAACTGGGAGGTCACGGCCTCAAAATGGGGTTGGCGCCATTTTGAAAGGGGCCTCCTGCTGGGCGGCCAAAGCTCCTGCCTGTTTCAGGCGCTTGGGCCCCTTATAAGGTGCAAATGAGGGTCCGAGGACCCCAGTTGGCACCTTGGCTGGGAACTGGTGGGAGCAGGAGTATGGGCGCACGATCTGATGGGTTCCACAGGAGGCCCGGGGCCGTGGTAAGTTTGGGATTATTTCCGCCGGGGCTCAGAGGAGCGCTCCTGCCCCGCGAAAATAACTCGGGCTGATGCCGCCATGGGACCCCCCGCCACGCAACGCGATCACAGAGCCCCCGCCTACCCACTCCCCCCACTCCCCACGCACTTACATTACCGGCGGCCGATAATGGGAGGCCATTTGTTGCCAGCCCAATGTTAATGTGGCCGGTGCTTCAGAACGGCGGCCGCCTCCTTGCCACGGTTACGGGCGTGCGGCACCGTTTGGTCGCCAACACTCGGAGTGGGGTATTGGAGGGGAGAACCCCTGGAATCATTTGAGAAATAACTGGGTGTTACACTGGCCAGGGCTTTTCGGGTGGGTGAACTAAAGTGACTGGATTTCAGATGGACAATGAGGTTTCATTTCTTATGTTCTTGCACTCTCTGGTTACAGAAGCTGATCCTCCCACCCACCCCCGCCCCCGCCCCGCCCCCACACCCAGTGGGGATCTTGTCCCCACCAGGCCCTCACTGTTTATCTCCGTGACTGGTGCCCGGAGTGAGTCGGTCATCGGTTGAGTGGTGAGGCAGGTCCCTCAGGAGCTGTTGAAGCCTCTGCACGATGGCGTTGAGCGTAGAGTTGAGGGCCTCCGCTGTCCGGGCCATGTGGCCCAAGGCCTCGGCCTGCTCTTCCAGCCGTCGCTGGTTGGCTCGCAGCAAGGCGTTCTGCTCTTCCAATTGGCCGCAGGAGTGGCCCGATGTGTTCTGGGAAGGGCCTCGTTCTGACTCCACCTGTGGAACCTCGGAGAAGGTCACCTGATCTTCAGTCTCTGTAGAAGGGAATGGATCTGATTGAGTAAGTCGAGTCCATTTGAAACTCAACTGTATTTTAACTGTTTTAGATAAATAACATGAAGGGAATAATGGATCGCAGCTAAACCAATAGAATTACATAGAATGTAGCGCACAGAAACAGGCCATTCGGCCCAACTGGTCCATGCCGGTGTTTCTGCTCCACACGAGCCTCCTCCCACCCTCTTCATCCCATCCCATCAACATATCCTTCTATTCCTTTCTCCCTCATGTGTTTATCCAGCTTCCCCTTAAATGTATCTCTGCTATTCGCCTCAACCACTCCCTGTGGTAGCGAGTTCCACATTCCCACCACTCTCTGGGTAAAGATGTTTCTCCTGCATTCCCTCTTGGATTTATTAGTGACTATCTTATATTGATGGCCCCTAGTTCTGGTCTCCCAGACAAGTGGAAACATCTTCTCTACGTCTACCCTATCGTAACCCCGGCATAATCTTAAAGACCCCTATTAATACCATTGAGTGGGAAGTGTTCAGTTGTGTCAGGCCTCCAGTGCAGAACATCACCAAGACGAGAAGTCTTGTCCCCACCAGGCCCTCACTGTTTATCTCCGTGATTGGTGCCCGGAGTGAGTCGGTCATCGGTTGAGTGGTGAGGCAGGTCCCTTGGGAGCGGTTGAAGTCTCTGCACGATGGCGTTGAGCGTAGAGTTGAGGGCCCCCCGCCATGTGACCCAAAGAGAGAAGATTACAATGGAATATGATACAATGGGAAGTGCAGGGAGGTGGAAGAGTGGGATGGCAGGCCAACAAGTGGTGAAGTGGATGGATAGGGCCTTTCCTGGAGAGTGACGAGTGCCCTATCACGCCCGCGACCTCGCAGGAAAACCAACGTTTTAACGTAAGTTTATCGTAATGAAACGTTCCACGGGCCCTTGCAGCACCTGGGGCTGATGAGCTAGGCCCAGGTGGTGTACTTCTAGCGATGGCCACCAGAAGGGGCATGACGGAAGCCTGGTCTGACGCTTCCTTCACCTCCCAACGTGTTCCCTCTTTCCTCTCCTTGACTTTCCCAAGAGACCTGGGCAAGTTCAACCCCTCTGGATCTGGTCGCTGGCCCTGAGCAAGATTCGAACTCAAAACTGCTTTAGAAAAGATAAATAAGGAAAAACCTTTCTTGAAAGCAACAAATTGCATTTATATAGCCCCTTTAACGTAGTAAAAAACATCCCCAAGGTGCTTCACAGGAGCGTAACCAGATAAAAATTTGACACCGAGCCACATAAGGATAAATTAGGGCAGGTGACCAAAAGCTTGGTCAAACAGGTAGGTTTTAAGGAGCGTCTTAAAGGAGGGAAGAGAGGTAGAGAGGGAGAGGTTTAGGGAGGGAATTCCAGAGCTTAGGGCCCAGGCAACAGAAGGCACGGCCGCCAGTGGTGGAGCGATGGAACTCGGGGATGCTCAAGAGGGCAGAATTAGAGGAGCGCAGATATCTCGGGGGGGTTGTGGGGCTGAAGGAGATTACAGAGATAGGGAGGGGCGAGGCCATGGAGGGATTTGAAAACAAGGATGAGAATTTTAAAATTGAGGCCTCGCTTAACCGGAATTCAAGATCTTAGGGCCTAGATGGCTGAAGACATGGTCGCCGACGGTGGAGCGAAGAAAATAATCGTACTCCCAGCACAGAAACAGGCCATTCGGCCCAACTGGTCTCTGCCAGTGTTCATGCTCCACACAAGCCTCCTAGGAACACAGGAACAGGAGGAGGCCGTTCAGCCCCTCGAGCCTGTTCCGCCATTCAATGAGATCATGGCTGATCTGCGACCTAACTCCATATACCCGCCTTTGGCCCATATCCCTTAATACCTTTGGTTAACAGAAATCTATCAATCTCCGATTTAAAATTAACAATTGATCTGGCACCAATTGCCATTTACGAAGAGAGTTCCAAACTTCTGTAGAAGTGTTTCCCAATTTCACTCCTGAAAGGTCTGGCTCTAATTTTTAGACTCCGCCCCCTAGTCCTAGAATCCCCAACCAGCGGAAATAGTTTCTCTCTCTCTACCCTATCTGTTCCTCTTAATATCTTGAAAACTTCGATCAGATCACCCCTTAACCTTCTAAATTCTAGGGAATACAACCCTAGTTTGTGTAATCTCTCCTCGTAACTTAACCCCTGGAGTCCGGGTATGATTCTGGTAAACCTACGCTGTACTCCCTCCAAGGCCGATACATCCTTCCTAAGGTGTGGGGCCCAGAACTGCTCACAGTGCTCCAGGTGTGGTCTAACCAGGGCTTTGTACAGCTGCAGCATAACTTCTACCCCCTTGTAGTCTAGTCCTCTGGAGATCTTACTTCATCTCACCCCGTCGGTATAACATTCTGGACTTTCACACTCTCAATGCCTGGTCTCAACTGCGCAGGAGGCCAATATAGGAAGAGCTGGAAAGAAGTGAAAAGCCTTATGCCCAGGGGGGAATCGATGGATGAATCCCGTTACCTGTGCAAGCGGTGAGTTCCTCATTGCCCTGGTAGCCTGGCTGGCACCGGCACGCGCCGACGGGCACGACCCAGTCTCCCTCGCTGGCGCAGTGCAGCTTCAGCGGGACGGTGGCCTCCTCCGCGTTGGCGACGCAGGCGCCCGGCGCCACGACCAGCTCACTCAGCCCCGCCCCCGTCGCCGTCTCGGGGAAGTGGGCCAGGTTGGCGATGGTCGGCGGGCACTTCTTGAAGAAGGCCCGCACGGAGAGCAGGTTGACGCAGGCCCCCCGGTCGCGGAAGGCGAGGCGGAAGCCGGCCTTGGCCAGGGGCCCGATCCTCAGCGTGGCCCTGTTGACCCAGCCCCTCCTGCTGAGGGAGAAGACGTGCTCGGCGCTGATCTCCTGGGCCTTGGCGTACGCGGCCCTCATCTGGGCGGGCGTACTGGCGGAGGCGGCGGATTCGGAGTCCGACTCGCCGTGGTACAGGGCGAAGGTCTCCCGGCAGGACCCACCGGCGCTGGGGAGGGAGCTGCAGTCCCTCACGGTGAACCTGAGCTCCACGTAAACGAGCTGGGCCTCTCGCCGCCGTATGTAGCCGCTCCGCAGCCAGTTGTCCTGGTTGGGGACTTCCACGTTGCACACTCGGTAAGTCCTCATCGTGTTGAACTTTTTGTCCACAGCCACAGCCTCTTCCCACTGTCGAGAGAGAGAAACCCACAAAATAAAAACACGCTCACCGCCTGGCCAGCATTTCACCTTTCTCTCTCCCTCCAAACAAATATCGTGGCACCGCAAGACCCGGTCAGAATGGAGACGATTGGGTAATTTCCCCCCTCAATTACGCCCGGGGATCGCACCGCTGCAAGTGACTGGGATTGATTTCACGCACTGAATTTGTATTCTGTAACTACCCTCCACTCACTGCATTCTGCTGGAGAAATAATCCTGCTTATACTGGGAGACTTTGCTGTAGTTTCGGTCATGAGTTCTGTTTGCTGTAGTTCGCAGAGACTCTGTTTAAATAGATTCTGTTTGCTGTCTGCTGAGTAATTAGATTCTGTTTGCTGAGTAAATAGACTCTGTTTGCTGTCTGCTGTGTAAATAGACTCTGTTTGCTGTTTGATGAGTAAATAGACTCTGTTTGTTGTCTGCTGAGTAAATAGACTCTGTTTGCTGTGTAAGTAGACTCTGTTTGCTGTTTGATGAGTAAATAGACTCTGGTGTTTGCTGAGTAAATAGACTCTGGTGTTTGCTGAGTAAATAGACTCTGTTTGCTGTCTGCTGACTAAATAGACTCTGTTTGCTATAAGTCACGCCCCTCCTCCAACTCATTGGCTGTCACAGTGGTGTCAATACTCACTCTGAATAAAAATGCCCATCTCCCGCCCTCTCCTGAAGGCCCTGGCTCGAGCTGGGGCTCAGACAGCCGACCTTCACCCAAGTGACCAATCAATGGGTAAGCCTTTGAAAATGAGTATCAGCAAGCTATTCCACCATGCGGGGCATCATAGAATCACACAGCACAGAAGGAGGCCATTTGACCCATTGTGCCTGTGCCAGCTCCTTGAAAAAGCTTTCCAATCAGTCCCACTCCCCTGCTCTTTCCCTGTAGCCTTGTAGATTGTTTCTTTTCAAGTATTTATCCAATTCTCTTTTGAAAGTCATTGAATCTGTTTCCCTCACCCCTTCAGCAATGAATTCCACATCACAACAACTCACTGCGTAAAAAACATGTCTCCTCATCTCACCTCTGGTTCTTTTGCCAATTACCTTAAATCTGTGTCCTCTGGTTACTGATCCTCCTGCCCGTGGTAATTGTTTCTCCCTATCTATTTGATTTTGAACACCTCTATTAAATCTCCTCTTAACCTTCTCTGCTCTACAGAGAACAATCCTAGCTTTTCCAGTCTCTCCACATTATTCCCGATCCGATCTTTTGTGCACCTCATGGGCATCAGCAGTGGGGGATGGGGAGGGGGGGTGGGTTATGACTGGATGGTGATCAGGAGTGGGTATGTGTGTCAATTTTCCTCTCCATGATCCAGGGCATGATGCCCCTTACCTCCACCCTGGTCGAAATTTTCTAACACAACCCGCAAACATTCACTCCCTCCACCACCGGCGTACCGTGGCTGCAGTGTGAACCATCTACAAGATGCACTGCAGCAACTCGCCAAGGCTTCTTCGGCAGCACCTCCCAAACCCGCGACCTCTTCCACCTAGAAGGACAAGGGCAGCAGGCGCATGGGAACACCGCCACCTCCAAGTTCCCCTCCAAAGTCACAGACCATCCCGACTTGGAAATATATCGGCCGTTCCCTCATCGTCACTGGGTCAAAATCCTGGAACTCCCTCCCTAACAGCACTGTGGGAGCACCTTCACCACACGGACTGCAGCGGTTCAAGAAGGCGGCTCATCACCACCTTCTCAAAGGGCAGTTAGGGATGAGCAATAAATGCCGGCCTTGCCAGCGACGCCCACATCCCATGAACGAATAATAAAAAGACCAGGTATGGAACCTGGTTCATCTGCTTAGTGAAGGAATACGTCGAGCCTTTTGGGGGAAGGCGCATTAAATGTTCTTCTTTCTACGAACCCGGGCCTGACTGTTACCCCACTGGGATTATGAGCCGTTAAGCTGCTCCTGCTGTGAATCGGCGCCTCACCCCACTCTCCGGAGACACCAGCCAGTTCAGCTCTTCCGTTTCCAACCGAGTGTCCATCAGCAACTCTGTTAGAGAAAAAAAAAGATCTTGCATTTCTATAGCGCCTTTCACCACCTCAGGACGTCCCAAAGCGCTTTACGGCCAGTGAAGTACTTTTGAAGTGTCGTCACTGTTGTAATGTCGGAAACGCAGCAGCCAATTTGCGCACAGCAAGCTCCCACAAACAGCAACGTGATAAGGACCAGGTCACTGGGTTTTTTTTTTAGTGATGTTGATCGAGGGATTAAATATTGATCCCAGGACACCGGGGAGAACTCTCCAACTCTTCTTCGAAATAGTGGCCGGGGGATCTTTTACGTCCACCTGAGAGAGCAGACGAGGCCTCGGTTTAACGTCTCATCTGATAGACGGCACCTCAGACAGTGCAGCACTCCCTCAGTACTGGCACTGGGAGTGTCGGCCTAGATTTTTGTGCTCAAGTCCCTGGAGTGGGACTCGAACCCATGACCTTCTGACTCAGAGGCGAGAGAGGGAGTGCGACCCACTGAGCCACGGGTGACAAAAGACAATGGTGTCCTCCAGACCTGGAGTAGAGTCGAAGAGTTGATGCCCGTCCGTCCCTGTCTTCAGGGCTCCTTTGGAGTGGCCTGGGATTCTGGTCTGTGAGTGTACGAGTCCACAGGGGGAGGGGAATTAACTTAAAGAGACACTATGGCCCTAAATATCCTCGGACCTCCCCCCCGCTCCGGGAATCCGACAGAAACTCCCTTTATGCGGTTAATATTAAGTCCAAGGAAATTCAAGGTCAGCGTTCCTCTTAGGAAGTTATTTAGAGCCTGTTTGTGTACCTATTTTTTACTAGTGGGTTCTCGGTAAGTCAGAAGATGCGATGCTATGCCGCAGAATGAAGTGCGTTACGCTAAGGTGGACAGTGTGTAATGTGGCCTGTCCCTTTAAGGGGGCTTGCTGTAAATCGGAATATTCTGAGGTCACTTAGAGGGCAATTGCTTTTCTATAGATTGGCAGCTGCTTATAAATCCTCGGCTCGTGAGGTCAGAAAAACCTACAAAAAATGACTGGCTTTCTTTCTTTCAGTGCTTTTTGCCTTCAGGATGGTTTTGTGTCTGTAGCCATGAGCGAGCCCATAATCCTCTCCACCACAAAGACCGCCTGCTTCCATCTCCGTAACATTGCCCCAACTCCGCTTATCTGCTGCTTTACAACAACAACTTGCATTTATATAGCGCCTTTAACGTAGTACAACGTCCCAAGGCGCTTCACAGGAGCGATTATCAAACAAAATTTGACCCTGAGCCACATAAGGAGAGATTAGGACAGGTGACCAAAAGCTTGGTCAAAGAGGTAGGTTTTAAGAAGCGTCTTAAAGGAGGAGAGAGAGAGGCGGAGAGGTTTAGGGAGGGAATTCCAGAGCTTGGGGCCCAGGCGGCTGAAGGCACGGCCACCAATGGTGGAGCGATTAAAATCGGGGATGCTCAAGAGGGCAGAATTAGAGGAGCGCAGAGATCTCGGAGGGTTGTGGCGTTGAAGGAGATTACAGAGATGGGGAGGGGTGAGGCCATGGAGGGATTTGAACACAAGGATGAGAATTTTAAAATCGAGGTGTTGCTTAACCGGGAGCCAATGTAGGTCAGCGGGCACATACCTTTGTTACCTCTAGACTTGATTATTCAAAATCCTGGCCGGCCTCCCATCTTCTACCCTACATAAACCTGAGCTCATCCAAAACTCGGCTGCACATGCGCTAACTCTCACCAAGTCCCGTTCACTCATCGCCCTCTTGTGCTCGCTGACCTACATTGGCTCCCGGTCTGGCAACGCCTCGATTTTAATATTCTCAGCCTCGTGTTCAAACCATGGCCTCGCCCCCTCCCTATCTCTGTAACCTCCTCCAGCCCCACAACCCTCCCTATCTCTGTAACCCCCTCCAGCCCCACAACCCTCCCTATCTCTGTAACCCCCTCCAGCCCCACAACCCTCCCTATCTCTGTAACCTCCTCCAGCCCCACAACCCTCCCTATCTCTGTAACCTCCTCCAGCCCCACAACCCTCCCTATCTCTGTAACCTCCTCCAGCCCCACAACCCTCCCTATCTCTGTAACCTCCTCCAGCCCCACAACCCTCCCTATCTCTGTAACCTCCTCCAGCCCCACAACCCTCCCTATCTCTGTAACCTCCTCCAGCCCCACAACCCTCCCTATCTCTGTAGCCTCCTCCAGCCCCTACAACCCTCCCTATCTCTGTAACCTCCTCCAGCCCCTACACCCCTCCCTATCTCTGTAACCTCCTCCAGCCCCTAAACCCCTCCCTATCTCTGTAACCCCCTCCAGCCCCACAACCCTCCCTATCCCTGTAACCTCCTCCAGCCCCACAACCCTCCCTATCTCTGTAACCTCCTCCAGCCCCACAACCCTATCTCTTCTGTAGCCTCCTCCAGCCCCTACAACCCTCCCTATCCCTGTAACCTCCTCCAGCCCCACAACCCTCCCTATCTCTGTAACCTCCTCCAGCCCCTACAACCCTCCCTATCTCTGTAGCCTCCTCCAGCCCCTACAACCCTCCCTATCTCTGTAGCCTCCTCCAGCCCCTACAACGCTCCCTATCTCTGTAACCTCCTCCAGCCCCTACAACCCTCCCTATCTCTGTAACCTCCTCCAGCCCCTACAACCCTCCCTATCTCTGTAGCCTCCTCCAGCCCCTACAACGCTCCCTATCTCTGTAACCTCCTCCAGCCCCACAACCCTCCCTATCTCTGTAGCCTCCTCCAGCCCCTACAACGCTCCCTATCTCTGTAACCTCCTCCAGCCCCTACAACCCTCCCTATCTCTGTAACCTCCTCCAGCCCCTACAACGCTCCCTATCTCTGTAACCTCCTCCAGCCCCACAACCCTCCCTATCCCTGTAACCTCCTCCAGCCCCTACAACCCTCCCTATCCCTGTAACCTCCTCCAGCCCCTACAACGCTCCCTAACTCTTTAACCTCCTCCAGCCCCCTACAACCCTCCCTATCTCTGTAACCTCCTCCAGCCCCACAACCCTATCTCTTCTGTAGCCTCCTCCAGCCCCTACAGCCCTCCCTATCCCTGTAACCTCCTCCAGCCCCACAACCCTCCCTATCTCTGTAACCTCCTCCAGCCCCTACAGCCCTCCCTATCTCTGTAACCTCCTCCAGCCCCACAACCCTCCCTATCTCTGTAACCTCCTCCAGCCCCACAACCCTCCCTATCTCTGTAACCTCCTCCAGCCCCACAACCCTCCCTATCTCTGTAACCTCCTCCAGCCCCACAACCCTCCCTATCTCTGTAACCTCCTCCAGCCCCTACAACGCTCCCTATCTCTGTACCCTCCTCCAGCCCCACAACCCTCCCTATCTCTGTAACCCCCTCCAGCCCCACAACCCTCCCTATCCCTGTAACCTCCTCCAGCCCCACAACCCTCCCTATCTCTGTAACCTCCTCCAGCCCCACAACCCTCCCTATCTCTGTAACCCCCTCCAGCCCCACAACCCTCCCTATCTCTGTACCCTCCTCCAGCCCCACAACCCTCCCTATCTCTGTAACCTCCTCCAGCCCCTACACCCCTCCCTATCTCTGTAACCTCCTCCAGCCCCTACAACCCTCCCTATCTCTGTAACCCCCTCCAGCCCCTACACCCCTCCCTATCTCTGTAACCTCCTCCAGCCCCTACAACCCTCCCTATCTCTGTAACCCCCTCCAGCCCCTACAACCCTCCCTATCTCTGTAGCCTCCTCCAGCCCCCTACAACCCTCCCTATCTCTGTAACCCCCTCCAGCCCCACAACCCCTCCAGATTTCTGCGCTCCTCCAATTCTGGCCTCTTTTGCATCCTCGACTTTCTATCGCTCCACCATTGGCGGCCGCACCTTCAGCTCTGGGATTCCCTCCCTAAATCTCTCCGCCTCTCTCTCTCCTCCTTAAAACCTACTTCTTTGACCAAGCCTTTTGTCACCTGTCCTAATATCTCCTTCTTTGCCTCAGCACCATGGGACATTTTTCCGACCTTAACGGCGCTATATAAATGCAAGTTGTTGAGTGTGACACTTGGCGGGCAAGGGCTGCAGTCCATCAACAGTCAGTGCCGTAACCTACAGGGCTACGGACCAAGAGCTGGAAAGTGGGATTAGGCGGGATGGCTCTTTTTCAACCGGCGCGCACACGATGGGCCGAATGGCCTCCTTCTGTGCCGTAACATAGAAACTAGGAGCAGGAGTAGACCATTCGGCCCGTCGAGCCTGCTCCACCATTCAATACGATCATGGCTGATCATCCAAATCCAGCACCCCATCCCTGCTTACTCACACAGAATCCCCATCGAGCCTGCACCGACACATATCCCACCCTATCCCCACGCATTTAATTCCCCCTAACATATCCCATCCTATCCCTGTAACCCCACATATTTAATCCCCCCCTAACACTAAGGGTCAATTTATCATGGCCAAATCAACCTAACCCGCACATTTTTGGACTGTGGGAGGAAACCGGAGCACCCGGAGGAAACCCACGCAGACACGGGGAGAATGTGCAAACTCCACACAGTCACCCGAGGCCAGATTCGAACCCGGGTCCCTGGCGCTGTGAGGCACCAGTGCTAACCACTATGCCACCGTAAATTCCTACGATTCTATGAAGGCTTTTACACTTTTATCTGGTTTAAAACGTTTAATTTATGTTGTTCGAACTGAAACCAAATATATTTGACATCCAAATTCAGTTTTGGGTGGGGTGGGGAGTGAAATCTGGAGTATTGGGAAGTGTCTGATCAGCAGTGGCTGGGGCCAAGCAGCCATGATGTTCTTGGCCGACCAATAGGCTTTTAGAATCATAGAATGGTTACAGCACGGAAGGAGGCCATTCGGCCCGTCGAACCCGTGCCGGCTCTCTGCAAGAGCACTTCAGCCAGTCCCACCCCCCCGTAGCCCTGCAAATATTTTCTCCTTCAGGCACTTATCCAACTCCCTTTTGAAAGCCACGATCGAGTCTGCCTCCACCGCCCTCTCCGGCAGCGCATTCCAGATCCTCACCACGCGCTGCGTAAAAAAGTTTTCCCTCATGGCGCCTCTGGGAAAGAAGATGGCCGTCGGACTGGCGGTCAAGAATCAGCCAATCGGGGAACGAAGAGTCTGCGCGCGTTCCAATTGGCTGGGAAGGCGGGGCATGGTGACAATGGACATGTCAGGCGGCCAATGGGGGTGGAGCGGGGTGAGGGGGGGGAAAGTGGAGGGAGGAGGTCATGTGATGAGACCTAGTTGGCAACCCAAGGGTGGACAGTGGCTCCTTTTTGCTAATAACATACATGATCATTGTCACCCTAAACTCCCGATTACTCTGACTGGTGGGCAATTGCATTCCATAAACCTCAGGCAACATACATCAGAGCAGGTTTTATTAACATACAGAAGCAAAAGTAAGAGATATAAGTACATTTCACTTCACTTACAGTATCTGTTCCAAAAGAATTAAACGTTTGTCACGGTAACCATTCTTTGTAGAATTGCTTTTGTGCTTTCCACCAGCGTCTGTGATATAAAGTTGGTGGGGTGAATTCTGTTCGGGTCCTGGGCTCCCTATAGAGATTCAGTCTCCATGGGGCTCCTCATCCACCAGCCTAAACATTCACCACCGTGGCTGCAGTGTGTACCATCTACAAGATGCACTGCAGCAACTCGCCAAGGCATCTTCGGCAGCACCTCCCAAACCCCCGACCTCTTCCACCTAGAAGGACAAGGGCAGCAGGCGTACGGGAACACCACCACCTCCAAGATCCCCTCCGAGTCACATGCACACCATCCCGAATGGGACGTATCTTGGCCATTCCTTCATCGTCGCTGGGTCAAAATCCCGGAACTCCTTCCCTAACGGCACTGTGGGAGCACCTTCACCACACGGACTGCAGCGGTTCAAGAAGGCGGCTCAGCACCACCTTCTCAAGGGGTGACTAGGGTTGGGCAATAAATGCCGGCCTTGCCAGCGACGCCCACATCCCGAGAATGGGGACGGTGGAGGGGCTGGGAAATGGGCCTGTATGGAGCTCGGATTGAAGATTGAACTGGGGCTTGGATGTGATGCTTCTCATGGCAGAGTAGCCCATGACATTCACTGTCTAGGCTTAGACCGGAAGCACCGACACTCAGGTCAAGTGCCTGTGGAATTCAACCTCAGCACAAGGGAGCCGGGAGTTTAAAAAATACCGAAGCCCAGCCTTTGTAAAGCAGGTCTTCAGGCTTACCGTCCACAGCCAGCGCTGCGGGAGCGAAACACAAGAACAGCCAGAACCTCATGGCCGACAGACTCTGTGCAGCAATCCCGCAGGAAGTGTATGATCCTTCCGATCCCTTTCAGTTCAATCGGAGCTCCCTTCACTGCTCCGTGTCGCTGCCTCAGTGCCGCGACAATCGGAGACCTTTCCTCTGGTCCGGTGACCATCAAACCATTGACCCCCCCCCTCCCCCCACTGCGAGACTGTTTTCACAGGAAGTTGTCTGTTCCCAATATCCAGTGTTCACCCCCGCCCTCTCGTCCCCTCCCCCTCCCCTTCCCTCCCCCACACCACTCAAGGTCCCTGTGTGAAGAGGACAGGGTCAGCCTAATTTCTGGTTGGCTCAAAGTACTTTCGGTCTCTTTCGATTAAAAAAAAAGAACGTGCATTTATATAGCGCCTCTCACGACCTCGGGATGTCCCAAAGCGCTTTACAGTGAATGAAGTGCTTTTGAAGTGTAGTCACTGTTGTAATGTAGGAAACGCTGCAGCCAATCTGTGCACAGCAAGCTCCCACAAACAGCAATGTGATAATGACCAGATAATCTGTTTTCAGTGATGTTGATTGAGGGATAAATATTGGCCCAGGACACCGGGGAGAACTCCTCCCCTGCTCTTCTTTGAAATAGTGGCCGCGGGATCTTTTACGTCCACCTGAGAGAGCAGACGGGGCCTCGGTTTAATGTTGCATTCAAAAGACGGCACCTCCGACAGTGCGGCACTCCCTCAGCACTGCACTGGAGTGTCAGTCTAGCTTTATAAGCTCAAGTCCCTGGAGTGGGACTTCGAACCCACAACCTTCTGACTCAGAGACGAGAGTGCTACCCACTGAGCCACGGCTGACACAGTCCTTTAAAGGGGGCATCACTTTGTATTATTCAGCAAACCTTTTTTGTTGCGTGCGCATAGCCCAGCGGTGAAAGTGAAACTCATTAGCCTTGTTTGTGCGTGACGTTATCACGAGTCCTCGTAGCTCCGACGGCCTCTACTCCCCAAATAAAATTTGTCAAAAATGTTTTCACCCCTGTTCTCTACCCCCCCCACCGCCCCCCCCACAAAATGGCACTGTCGACGTGTGAATCCGGGCGGTGAGTCTCATTGGGCCATTCGACTATGGCGGGCATCACCGGTCAGCCTGATCCCCGCCCCCTCACCGCACGTGCACTTTCCAGCAAAAGAGTTGCTCGATAGTGATCAGCCCCCCTCCCAGATCAATTTCCCCCCCACCCTGCCCCCTCTTTCCTAGCCCAAGGGTACTGAGGCAAATTGTCCTACCACAGCTACCATCGTGGATTTGATCCGTTAGCTCAAGCTGGGAATGGATCCGGAGATCACTCGGCCTGGTGGGGCTGCATATCACCGCTCCGTGTATATTTACGCCCGACAGTATTATCATCCAACTTTACTCATTTTAAAGAATAAATTTATTCATTGGATGTGGGTGTCGCTGGCAAGGCCAGCATTTATTGCCCTTGAGAAGGTGGTGGTGAGCCGCCTTCTTATTAGCAGTTTGGTACAACTGAGTGGCTTGCTAGGCCATTTCAGAGGACAGTTAAGAGTCACATATAGGCCAGACCAGGTAAGGGCAGTAGATTTCGTTCCTAAAGGAAATTGGTGAACTAGATGGGTTTTATATAACAATCTGGTCGTATTCATGGTCACCATTACTGACAGTAGCTTTTTATTCCAGAATTAATTAACTGAATGATAAATTCCCCAGCTGCCGTGGTGGAAGATTTGAACTTCACGTCTCCGGATCATTAGTCCAATAACATAACCATTATGCTACCGTTCCCGGTTATGGTGATGGCGTGAGATCAAGAGGGGTGGGAGGAGGCTCATGTGGAGCATAAACACCGGCATGGACCAGATGGGTGGAATGGGCTGTGTCTGTGCTGTAAGTTACAAAGTATTTACAGCACAGAAACAGGCCATTCAGTCCAACAGATCCATGCCGGTGTAATATACAATACATACAGGAGCAATATCAAAATAGGGCCACCCCCCTCATCTGCATATATGTAAATTCAGATGCATGCTTTTTTTTAAAGCTTGCAAGCTTTTTATATCAGAGCGTTCTTCTACACGTCCATTGACGTAACGCAGCATTTGCTTGCGGTAGATCTTCTATAAGAAACTGCCAAGTCCAGCACCAGAAACCTCCATCGGACCGACAGGATGTCCGCTTCCCTCCGACGGCGAGTTTAAGGCCTCGTCCAACAGTTCCCCATTGTCGGCTGCCTCCGCACCACCTGGCTCCAAGCCCGGGCCCAGCGCGGGATAGATCTGGTGAAGATTGGGCACCAGCGAGCTGTACCGTACGAGTCTGATGTTAAAGCGTCTCTTGGCGAGGTGCTTTAGGGGCGCGTAGCACGTCCGATGAATCTTGAGGATGTAGAACAAGAGGGCGCAGATCTCCAGCAGCAGGAAGCAGAGCGAGAGACAATACAAGATAAAGAGTAGGAAGCAATTCGACCCAAACATGTTCAGTATGTCAAGGAGGCCAGATCTTCGCTCCCGAAGGTTAGCGGTGTCTTCAGCACGGGTGGAAAGGAAGTCTGGTTGGGTGGTCACATCAAGGCTACTGATAGATGTCAGGGTCATAGAGTCAGGAGTGCTGGTTCTGCACATGTTGGATATGGCAATGTGAATGAGAGACCACCCACTCACCTCAGCGGGGCCACTACAAAGAACATCTGTATCATCAGGGACACCTTCACTGCTGTACACCTTACCCTCATTCATACTGATCCATTCAGTCAAGTATTGAATGTCACAATCACAGTACCACAAGTTGTTGTATAAATAGACGTTAAGCCCTGGACTCCTCTCAAAGAAGTCTTGGGGAATTGTTCTTAGTTCATTATTTGAGACATCAAATTTTTCCAGATATTCTAAGTTGTCCAGTGAGTTATCGGGGAATTTCTTGATGTTATTTCCAGAAAGGGTTAAGTATCTAAGATTCTCGAGAGTGTCAAAGATGTGCTCAGGAACAACCTGGATTGTGTTTCCTCTGATACTTAGCTCGTCCAACATGGGCAAGTCATTGAACGCCCCCTCGGGCAGAGCAGGTATCTTGTTGTGATCAAGGACTAGCTTTCTGAGATGGCGCAGGTTGCTGAAGTTGGGAACTTTGGTTAAGGAGTTAGACGAGAGGTCCAGCTTCTCTATTGAGAGAGGGTAATCCGGCTCAAAGTTCTGAATCTGGTTGTTGGATAGGTCGATATCACTGAGATTTGAGAGGGTTTTAAACGAGCTTAAGGAGATGGACCTGAGGGAGTTAAAGTCCAGTAGGAGGATCTCAGTTTCTAGTGGGAGAGAGTCAGGGACAGACACAAGGGACCGATGACTGCAGTTGGTCCCAACCTTTCCTGCCAAATCCCGATATTGAGCACAAACCTCCAGGGCTGGAGATGTCGTTAACCAGTGGCTGTTGAAAGTAGTCACTTGTACCCTTCCTGTAACTGTGCTTGTCTGAGGGATTATTTCAGTTGTTGTTACAACCTGACAGATTTGTTCAATTGGGAGATGAATAATCGGAGTCTCTTCCCAGGCAGATGGAGTCTGACAAACAACACTCTCAGCATCAGCCACTCCAGAACTTCTGTATATGTTACCTTCATTTAATTCAATCCATTCTCTAAAATACTGCACAGTGTCGCACTCACAGTGCCATGGGTTATTGTAGAGATAGACATAAGCCAGTAGGTTGTTCTCAAAGAAGTCTTGGGGAATTATTCTCAGATCATTATTTGAGACGTCAAATGTTGTCAGTTTCTTTAAGTTGTCCAGTGAGTTATCGGGGAATTTCTTGATGTTATTTCCAGAAAGGGTTAAGTATCTAAGATTCTCGAGTGGGTCAAAGATGTGCTCAGGAACAACCTGGATTGCGTTTCCTCTGATACTTAGCTCGTCCAACATGGGCAAGTCATTGAACGCCCCCTCGGGCAGAGCAGGTATCTTGTTGAGATCAAGGACTAGCTTTGTGAGATGGTGGAGGTTGCTGAAGTTGGGAACGTTGGTTAAGGAGTTAGACGAGAGGTCCAGCTGCTCTATTGAGAGAGGGTAATCCGGCTCAAAGTTCTGAATCTGGTTGTTGGATAGGTTGATATCACTGAGATTTGAGAGGGTTTTAAACGAGCTTAAGGAGATGGACCTGAGGGAGTTAAAGTCCAGTAGGAGGATCTCGGTTTCTAGCGGGAGAGAGTCAGGGACAGACACAAGGGACCGATGACTGCAGTTGGTCCCAACCTTTCCTGCCAAATCCCTATATTGAGCACAAACCTCCAGGGCTGGAGATGTCGTTAACCAGTGGCTGTTGAAAGTAGTCACTTGTACCCTTCCTGTAACTGTGCTTGTCTGAGGGATTATTTCAGTTGTTGTCACAACCTGACAGGTTTGAATAATTGGAGTCTTTTCCCAGGCAGATGGAGTCTGACAAACAACACTCTCAGAATCAGCCTCCCCAGAACTTCCGTATATGTTACCTTCATTGAATTCAATCCAGTCTCTCAAATACTGCACAGTGTCGCACTCACAGTGCCATGTGTTATTGTAGAGATAGACATAAGGCAGTGGGTTGTTGTCAAAGAAGTCTTGAGGAATTGTACTTAGTTCATTATTTGAGACGTCAAATGTTGTCAGTTTCTTTAAGTTGTCCAGTAAGTTATCGGGGAATTTCTTGATGTTATTTCCAGAAAGGGTTAAGTATCTAAGATTCTCGAGAGTGTCAAAGATGTGCTCAGGTACAACCTGGATTGCGTTTCCTCTGATGCTTAGCTCATCCAACATGGGCAAGTCATTGAACGCCCCCTCGGGCAGAGCAGGTATCTTGTTGTGATCAAGGACTAGCTTTGTGAGATGGCGGAGGTTGCTGAAGTTGGGAACGTTGGTTAAGGAGTTAGACGAGAGGTCCAGCTGCTCTATTGAGAGAGGGTAATCCGGCTCAAAGTTCTGAATCTGGTTGTTGGATAGGTCGATATCATTGAGTTTTGAGAGGGTTTTAAACGAGCTTAAGGAGATGGACCTGAGGGAGTTAAAGTCCAGTAGGAGGATCTCGGTTTCTAGTGGGAGAGAGTCAGGGACAGACACAAGGGACCGATGACTGCAGTTGGTCCCAACCTTTCCTGCCAAATCCCGATATTGAGCACAAACCTCCAGGGCTGGAGATGTCGTTAACCAGTGGCTGTTGAAAGTAGTCACTTGTACCCTTCCTGTAACTGTGCTTGTCTGAGGGATTATTTCAGTTGTTGTTACAACCTGACAGATTTGTTCAATTGGGAGATGAATAATCGGAGTCTCTTCCCAGGCAGATGGAGTCTGACAAACAACACTCTCAGCATCAGCCACTCCAGAACTTCTGTATATGTTACCTTCATTTAATTCAATCCATTCTCTAAAATACTGCACAGTGTCGCACTCACAGTGCCATGGATTATTGTAGAGATAGACATAAGCCAGTAGGTTGTTCTCAAAGAAGCCTTGGGGAATTGTTCTTAGTTCATTATTTGAGACATCAAGTTTTTCCAGATATTCGAAGTTGTCCAGTAAGTTATCGGGGAATTTCTTGATGTTATTTCCAGAAAGGATTAAGTATCTAAGATTCTCGAGAGGGTCAAAGATGTGCTCAGGAACAACCTGGATTGCGTTTCCTCTGATACTTAGCTCGTCCAACATGGGCAAGTCATTGAACGCCCCCTCGGGCAGAGCAGGTATCTTGTTGTGATCAAGGACTAGCTTTGTGAGATGGCGCAGGTTGCTGAAGTTGGGAACGTTGGTTAAGGAGTTAGACGACAGGTCCAGCTTTTTTATTGAGAGAGGGTAATCTGGCTCAAGTCTCTGAATCTGGTTGTTGGAAAGCTCGAGATCATTGAGCTGTGAGAGGTTTTAAACGAGCTTAAGGAGATGGACCTGAGGGAGTTGAAGTTCAGTAGGAGGATCTTGGTTTCTAACGGGAGAGAGTCAGGGACAGACACAAGGGACCGATGACTGCAGTTGGTTACAAAGTTTCCTGCTGAATCATAAAATGAATTGCACAGAGGAGAAGTGCGGGAGGTCCTGAATAGGTATATACAACAGAAGGTCCACAGGTATAACATCCTCGACAGCCACATCCCTAAAAGATTTAAAAAAATAAACTTTACAATTGTAACTATTGAGTTTCACTCCAATGTACTCTCATCCTGACTTGAAGACACCGGGGGAAAAATTCAGTATCGTCCCATTTGGGGCGCCATTATCGGCCGTGCGCACAGTTTAGCGCCTGGCGCTAATTCTCACCTCCGCCTGCAAACTTGGCTTTTATCGCCCCTGGAGGTGATTGGAGTTCGAATCCGGCCCCGGGTGACTGTCTGTGTGGAGTTTGCACATTCTCCCCGTGTCTGCGTGGGTTTCCTCCGGGTGCTCCGGTTTCCTACCACAGTCCAAAGATGTGCGGGTTAGGTTGATTTGGCTATGATAAATTGACCCTTAGTGTTGGGGGGGATTAAATACGTGGGGTTACAGGGATAGGGTGGGATATGTGTCGGTGCAGGCTCGATGGGCCGAAATGGCCTCTATCTGCACTGTGGGGATTCTGTGGTTCTGTGGTTCTGTGGAGCGCTAAATCAGGCGCTACACACCTGTCTTAAGGCGCAAAGGCAGAGGAGCGAGGCGCTACCTCAGAGCGCTGGCGAAGCTCATGTGATGTCAGTCAGCAATGGAACACAGACACAATGGCGCCGGCCAGTTCTTAAAGAGGAGGGTCGATCTTGCTCTCCATCCACATCCTGCTCATTGCAGCCTTGAATCTCGGCCTGGAGAGACCTGTACATCAAATCTGCTGGAAAGAACAATGGAGAGTACCAGGCAAAGAGCTCAGAGTGCAGCCCCCACAGTCTCTTCTAAATCGATGCAGGGAAGATCAAACCAGAAAGAACCTGCAAAGTGCTGCTCAGTACCCAAAACTCCTTCACACAGCATTGAATCTCTCCAGAAATCTCTCTCTCTCTCTCTCAGAATGCGTGGTGCAAAATTTCGCCGACAAAAAAAGGCAGAAAGCAGTCGCCTTTAAATAGCGCTCCCCCAGTCCCTTCCTGACTGCAAAACGCTCCCCTCGACCTGTCGTTGCTAGCGGCAGGCGGTAAGATAGGGGGCGCCACTCAATATCCGCTCCGGGGCGCTACCGGGGCGTTGC
Organism: Squalus acanthias; assembly: GCA_030390025.1. Taxonomy (NCBI): domain Eukaryota; kingdom Metazoa; phylum Chordata; class Chondrichthyes; order Squaliformes; family Squalidae; genus Squalus; species Squalus acanthias. The sequence goes on along the minus strand of JASTWF010000067.1, from coordinate 1,315,409 downwards.
GCACTCGACTGACGTCACGATTTGCCGGCGCAGGAGATCGTGGCGGTAGTGTTTAGTGCCGCCACAAAATGTCTAGTTAATTTCGTGAGCAGCGCAAACATCGCCGCGCCCGGGCGCTAGATGCTTTGCGCCCCATTAGCGCCCTCTTAAGGCGCTAACGAGAGGCGCAATCCAACTGAATATTTCCCCCACTAACTCTAACTCATGTTGACTAGTCTTTTGAGCATTGCCACCTTAATAGGAGCGTAGACTCAGGGCTCATTTGATCGAGGTTGATAAGATGATAGAACAATAGAAACGGCTGCAGGGCATTCTGAAGGGGGAGGGCGAACAGTCAGAGGTCGTGGTTCACATTGGTACCAACGACATAAGTAGAAAGAGGGATGAGGTCCTGCAACAAGAATTTAGGGAGCTAGGTAGCAGATTAAAAAGCAGGACCTTAAAGGTTGTAATCTCTGTATTACTCCCGGTGCCACGTCCTTGTGAGTATAGGAATAGGAGGATAGAGCAGATGACTGCGTGGCTAAAGAGTTGGTGCAGGAGGGAGGGCTTTAGTTTCCTGGATCACTGGGTCTGCTTCTGGGGAAGGTGGGACCTGTACAAGTCGGACTGGTTGCACCTGAACCGGAACGGGACCAACATCCTTGCGGGGAGGTTTGCTAGTACTGTTGGGGGGGGTTTAAACTAACTTGGCAGGGGGATGGGATACGGAGTGGAGCTATAGTAGGGGGTGATGCACAGCCAAATATAGAGGAAAAAACAAGTCAGTCTGGAAGGCAGAGCAAAGATGTAACGGCACAGGGGAGTATGGCAAGGCTGGATGGCATTTATTTTAATGCAAGGAGTCTTACGAGTAAGGCAGATGAATTGAAGGTGTTGATGAACACATGGGAGTATGATATTGTTGCTATCACAGAGACATGGTTGAGGGAGGGGCAGGACTGACAGCTCAATATTCCGGGGTATAGAATCTTCAGGCGAGACAGAGGGGGGTGTAAAAGAGGAGGGGGTGTCGCAATATTAATCAAGGAGTCAATTACTGCTGTAAGGAGGGATGATATCTTAGCAGGTTCCTCTAATGAGGCCAGATGAGTAGAACTTAAAAACAAAAAGGTGGCAAGCACTTTGCTGGGAGTGTACTATAGGCCCCCAGTCAGTCAGGGGGAGATAGAGGAACAGATATGTAGGCAAATCTCAGAGAAGTGTAGAAATAATAGGGTAATAATAGTAGGGGATTTCAACTTCCCCAATATTAACTCGGATAGTCAGAGTGTGAAAGGCTTAGAGGGTGCGGAATTATTAAAGTGCATCCAGGAGAGCTTTTTGAGCCAGCATGTAGAAAGTCCTACAAGAGAGGGGGCGGTACTGGACCTAATTCTAGGGAATGTAGCCGGGCAAGTGGTAGAAGTGTCAGTAGGAGAGCATTTTGGTGACAGTGACCATAATTCGGTGAGATTTAAGCCCCGGGTGACTGTCTGTGTGGAGTTTGCATATTCTCCCCGTGTCTGCGTGGGTTTCCTCCGGGTGCTCCGGTTTCCTCCTACAGTCCAAAGATGTGCGGGTTAGGTTGATTTGGCTATGATAAATTGACCCTTAGTGTTAGGGGGGATTAAATACGTGGGGTTACGGGGATAGGGTGGGATATGTGTCGGTGCAGCCTCGATGGGCCGAAATGGCCTCTATCTGCACTGTGGGGATTCTGTGATTCTGTGATTCTGTCATGGAAAAGGACAAAGATGGACCGGAAATAAAGGTTCTAAATTGGGGGAAGGCCGATTTTAATATGATAAGGCAGGATCTGGCCAAAGTGGACTGGGATCAGCTACTTGTAGGAAAATCCACATCAGAGCAGTGGGAGTCATTCAGAAAGGAAATAGAGAGAGTACAACAGCAACATGTTCCCGTAAAGGTCAAGGGTGGAACCAACAAGTCCAGGGAACCCTGGATGTCAAGGGATATACAAGAATGGATTAGGAAAAAAGGGAGGCTTTTGCCAGATACAAAGGACTAAAAACAGTGGAAGCCCTAGAGGAGTATAGAAAGTGCAGGGGGGTACTTAAAAAAGAAATTAGGAGAGCGAAGAGGGGGCATGAAAAAACACTGGCGGGCAAAATAAAGGAAAATCCCAAGGTGTTTTCTAAGTATATTAGGCAAGGAACCAGGGAAAGAGTAGGGCCCATTAGGGACCAAAGTGGCAATCTGTGTGTAGAGCCAGAAGATGTAGGTGGGGTTTTAAATGAATATTTTGCATCTGTGTTCACTATGGAGAAGGACGATGTAGGCATAGAAATCCGGCAGGGGGATTGTGATATACTTGAACAAATTAGCATTGAGAGGGAGGAGGTACTAGCTGTTTTAGTGTGCTTAAAAGTGGATAAATCCCCAGGCGCAGACGAGATGTATCCCAGGCTGCTGTGTTAGGCAAGGGAGGAGATTGCAGGGGCTCTGACACAAATTTTCAGAACCTCTCTGGCCACAAGGGAGGTGCCAGAGGACTGGAGGACAGCTAACGTAGTACCATTGTTCAAGAAGGGTAGTAGGGATAAACCAGGGAATTACAGGTCAGTGAGTCTAACATCAGTGGTAGGGAAATTATTGGAAAAAATTCTGAGGGACAGAATTAGTCTCCACTTGGAGAGACAAGGATTAATCAAGGATAGTCAGCATGGCTTTGTTAGGGGGAGATCATGTCTAACCAATCTGATTGAATTTTTCGAGGGGGTGACTAGGTGTGTGGATGAGGGTAGTGCAGTTGATGTAGTCTACATGGACTTCAGTAAGGCTTTTGACAAAGTCCCGCATGGGAGACTGGTCAAGAAGGTAAGAGCCCATGGGATCCAGGGCAATTTGGCACATTGGATCCAAAATTGGCTTAGTGGCAGGAGGCAGAGGGTGATGGTCGAAGGTTGTTTTTGTGACTAGAAGCCTGTGTCCAGTGGTGTACCACAGGGATCGGTGCTTGGTCCCTTGCTGTTTGTAGTGTACATTAATGATTTAGATATGAATGTAGGAGGTATGATCAGTAAGTTCGCAGATGACACGAAAATTGGTGGAGTGGTAAATAGCGAGGAGGGAAGCCTCAGGCTACAGGACGATATAGACGGGTTGGTCAGATGGGCAGAACAGTGGCAAATGGAATTTAACCCTGAAAAGTGTGAGGTGATGCATTTTGGGAGGACTAACAAGGCAAGGGAATACACAATGAATGGTAGGACCCTAGGAAGGACAGAGGATCAAAGGGACCTTGGTGTGCATGTACATAGATCCCTGAAGGCAGCAGGACAGCTAGATAAGGTGGTTAAGAAAGCATATGGGATACTTGCCTTCATTAGCCGAGGCATGGAATATAAGAGCAGGGAGGTTATGATGGAGCTGTACAAAACGTTAGTTAGGCCACAGCTGGAATACTGTGTGCAGTTCTGGTCACCACACTATAGGAAGGATGTGATTGCATTGGAGAGGGTGCAGAGGGGATTCACCAGGATGTTACCTGGGCTGGAGCGCTTCAGCTATGAAGAGAGACTGGACAGGCTGGAGTTGTTTTCCTTAGAGCAGAGAAGGCCGAAGGTGGACCTGATTGAGGTGTACAAAATTATGAGGGACATAGATAGGGTAGATAGAAAGGAACTTTCCCCCTTAGTAGAGGGGTCAATAACCAGAGGGCATAGTTTCAAGGTAAGGGGCAGGAGGTTTAGAGGGGATTTGAGGAAAAACTTTTTCACCCAGAGGTTGGTTGGAATCTGGAACTCACTGCCTGAAAGGGTGGTAGAGGCAGGAACCCTCACAACATTCAAGAAGCATTTAGGTGAGCACTTGAAACGCCATAGCATACAAGGCTACGGACCAAGTGCTGGAAAATGGGATTAGAATAGACAGGGCTTGATGGCCGGCACGGACACGATGGGCCGAAGGGCCTCTTTCTGTGCTGTATGACTCTATGGGGGAAAAATTAGGTCGCGCCCCATTTGGGGCGCAAATATCGTCTGGACGCAAATATTAGCGCCTGGCGCTAATTATCGGCACTGACTGGAAACTTCACTTTTACCGCCCCGGGAGGTGAGTGGAGCGCTAAATCAGGCGCTGCACACCTGTCTTAAGGCGCAAAGGCCAAGGAGTGAGGCGCTACCTCAGAGCGCTGGCGAAGCTCATGTAATGTCAGTCAGCAATGGAAAACACACACAATGGCACGGGCCAGTTCTTAAAGGGGATGGTTAATCTTGCTTTCCATCCACATCCTGTTCATTGCAGACTTGAATCTCGGCCTGGAGAGACTTGCACATCAAATGTGCTGGAAAGAACAATGGAGAGTACCAGGCAAAGAGCTCAGAGTGCAGCTCCCACAGTCTCTGCTAAATCGATACAAGGAATGGCAAATCAAAATGAACCTGCAAAGTGCTGCTCAGTACCCAAAACTCCTTCACACAACGTTGAATCTCTCCAGAAGTCTCTCCCTCTCTCTCTCAGAATGCGTAGTTCAAAAATGCCACCAACAATAAAAGACAGGAAGAGGCTCCCTTTAAATAGCGCCCCCCCCAGCCCCACAGCGATTGATAGCGTTCCAGTCTTCTGGTCGTTGGATGCGCCAGGCGGTAAGGCAGGGGGCGCCACTCAATTTCCGCTCCGGGGCGCCACAAGGGCGTTGCACCATGGAATGACGTCACAATCTGCGCGCGCAGGTGGTCGCAGCGGTAAAGTTTAGCGCCGCCGCACAATCTCTAGTTAAGTTCCCGAGCGGCGCAAACATCGCTGCGCCCGGGCGTTAGCGGCTTTGCGCCCCATTAGCGCCCTCTTAAGGCGCTAACGGGAGGCGCAACCAACTGAATTTTTACCCCTATGACTCTAAATTTACGGCACAGAAGGAGGCCATTTTGGTCCATTGTGTCTGTGCCGATCGCAAAAGAGCTAAACCGCCTAATCCCACTTTCCAGCTCTTGGTCCGTAGCTCTGTAGGTTACGGCTCTTCAAGTGCATATCCAAGCACTTTTTAAATGTGGTGAGGGTTTCTGCCTCTACCACCCTTTCAGGCAGTGAGTTCCAGACCCCCACCGCCCTCTGGTTTTATTTGTTTATGGGATGTGGGCGTCGCTGGAAAGGCCGGCGTTTATTGCCCATCACTAATTGCCCTGGAGAAGGTGGTCGTGAGCCACCTTCTTGAACCGCTGCAGTCCGTGTGGTGAAGGTGCTCCCACAGTGCTGTCAGGGAGGGAGTTCCAGGATTTTGACCCAGCGACGATGAAGGATCGGTGATATATTTCTAAGTCAGGATGGTGTGTGACTTGGAGGGGAACTTGGAGATGGTGGTGTTCCCATGCGCCTGCTGCCCTTGTCCTTCTAGGTGGAAGAGGTTGCGGGTTTGGGAGGTGCTGCCGAAGAAGCCTTGGCGAGTTGCTGCAGTGCATCTTGTAGATGGTACACACTGCAGCCACGGTGCGCCGGTGGTGGAGGGAGTGAATGTTTAAGGTGGTGGATGGGGTGCCAATCAAACGGGCTGCTTTGTCCTGGATGGTGTCGAGCTTCTTGAGTGTTGTTGGAGCTGCACTCATCCAGGCAAGTGGAGAGTATTCCATCACACTCCTTACTTGTGCCTTGTAGATGGTAGAAAGGCTTTGGGGAGTCAGGAGGTGAGACACTCGCTGCAGAATACCCAGACCCTGACCTGCTCTTGTTGCCACAGTATTAATGTGGCTGGTCCAGTTAAGTTTCTGGTTAATGGTGATCCCCAGGATGTTGATAGTGGGGGATTCGGCGATGGTAATGCCATTGAATGTCAAGGGGAGGTGGTTAGACTATGCTTGTTGGAGAAGAAATTTCCCCTCAAATCTCCTCTAAATCTCCTACCGATTACTTTAAATCTATGCCCTCTGGTTGTCGACCACTCTGTTAAGGGAAATAGGTCCTTCCTATCCACTCTATCTCGGCCCCTCATAATTTTATACACCTCAATAAGGTCTCCACTCAGCCTCTTCCGTTCCAAAGAAAACAACCCCAGCCTATCCAATCTTTCCTCATAGCTAAAATTCTCCAGTCCAGGTAACATCCTTGTAAATCTCCTCTGTACCCTCTCCAGAGCAATCACATCTTTCCTGTAATGTGGTGACCAGAACTGCACGCAGTATTCTAGCTGCGGCCTAACTAGTGTTTGATACAGTTCAAGCATAGCCTCCCTGCTCTTGTATTCTGTGCCTCGGCTAATAAAGGCAAGTATCCCATATGCCATTTTAACCACCTTATCTACCTGGCCTGCTACCTTCAGGGATCTGTGGACATGCACTCCAAGCTCCCTCTGATCCTCCGCACTTCTCAGTGTCCTACCATTTAATGTGTATTCCCTTTCCTTGTTAGCCCTCCCCAAATGCATTACCTTATACTTCTCCAGATTGAATTCCATTTGCCACTGTTCTGCCCACCTGACCAGTCCATTGATATCTTCCTGCAGTCTACAGCTTCCTTCTTCATTATCAACCACACGGCCAATTTTAGTATCATCTGCAAACTTCATCATCATACTTCCTACCTTCGAGTCTAAGTCTGATGAAGGGGTTAGTTTGTGTTGGTGCCCACGGATTGTTTCAACTGTGTCGGTTAGGAAGGACCAGGGGTCACAATTTCAAGTTGTGTAAAGGCCAGATCTAGGTTAGAGGTTGGGAGGTTCTTTCTCCAGAGAATAGCGGGCCTCTGGAACAGGCCGCTGAGTCGAGCGGTGGACACCGATTCTGTGAATTCCTCCAAGCGAGAGCCGGACCTGTTTCTGGCTGGGGCGGAGACCACCTCGTGCAAGAGGTGGGTACCTGGTATCGTTAATCGGGGCCAGAGTGATCTCCTGGACTCGTTTCAATCAGCTAAGGGGGTCGGAGAGGAATTGCCCAGATTTCTCCACCCGCACCCACCGTCAACCCCACCCCCCCCAACCTCTTTAGGAAGTCACACAGCTTCCGGGTGAAGTGGAAAGTGTCTGTATTTTAAAATAAGCGTCTCGATTTTAAAATTCTCATCCTTGTTTTCAAATCTCTCCATGGCCTGGCCCCTCCCTATCTTTGTAATCTCCTTCAGCCCCACAATCCTCCGAGATCTCTGTGCTCCTCTAATCCTGGCCTCTTGAGCGTCTCTGATTATAATCGATCCTCCATTGGTGGCCGTGCTTTCAGCTCCCAAGGCCCTAAGCTCTGGAATTCCCAGCCTAAACATCTCCGCCTCTCTACCTCTCTTCTCCTTTAAGACGCTCCTTAAAACCTGCCTCTTTGACCAAGCTTTTGGTCACCTGCCCTAATATCTCCTTATGTGGCTCAGTTTCAAATTTTGTTTTATAACGCTACTGTGAAGCGCCTTGGGAAGGTTGACTAGAATCATAGAATGGTTACAGCACAGAAGGAGGCCATTCGGCCCATCGAGCCCGGGCTCTTCTGCCAATCACCTTAAATCTGTGTCCTCTGGTTCTCGACCCTTCCGCCAATGGGAACAGTTTCTCTCTATCTACTCTGTCCAGACCCCTCATGATTTTGAACACCTCTATCAAATCTCCTCTCAATCTTCTCCAATCTATTCAAATAACTGAAGTCCCTCATTCCTGGAATCATTCTTGTAAATCTTTTCTGCACCCTCTCTAAGGCCTTCACTTCCTTCCTAAAGTGCGATGCCCAGAATTGGACACAATACTCCAGTTGAGGCCGAACCAGTGTTTTATAAAGGTTCATCATAACTTCCTTGCTTTTGTACTCTGTGCCTCTATTTATGAAGCCCAGGATCCCTTATGCTTTTCTAACCGCTTTCTCAACCTGCCCTGCCACCTTCAATGATTTGTGGACATATACCCCCAGGATTCTCTGTTCGTGCACCCCCTTTAGAATTGTACCCTTTAGTTTATATTGCCTCTCCTCGTTCTTCCCACCAAAATGTATCACTTCGCACTTTTCTGCATTAAATTTAATCTGCCACATGTCCAACAATTCCACCAGCCTATCTATGTCCTCTTGAAGTCTATCACTCTCCTCCTCACTGTTCACTGTACTTCCAAGTTTTGTGTCATCTGCAAATTTTGAAATTGTGCCCTGTACACCCAAGTCCAAGTCATTAATATATATCAAGAAAAGCAGTGGTCCTAGTACCGATCTCTGGGGAACACCACTGTATACCTTCCTCCAGTCCAAAAAACAACCGTTCACCACTACTCTCTGCTTCCTGTCACTTAGCCAATTCCCTATCCATGCTGCCACTGTCCGTTTTATTCCATGGGCTTCAACTTTGCTGGCAAGCCTATTATGTGGCAGTTTGTCAAACGCCTTTTGGAAGTCCATGTACACTACATCAACCGCATTACCCTCATCGACCCTCTCTGTTAACTCATCAAAACACTCAATCAAGTTAGTTAAACACGATGTGTCTTTGACAAATCCGTGCTGGCTTTCCTTAATTAATCCACACTCGTCCAAGTGACTTTTAATTTTGTCCCAGGATTATTGTTTCTAAAAGCATCTCCACTGCCGAGGTTAAACTGGCTGGCCTGTAGTTGCTGGGTTTATCCTTACACCCTTTTTTGCTCAAAGGTGTAACATTTGCAATTCTCCAGTCCTCTGGCACCAGGCGTTGCCGGACTGGGAGCCAATGTAGGTCAGCGAGCACAGCGGGGGTGAACGGGACTCGGTGCGAGTGAGGATACGGGCAGCAGAGTTTTGGATGAGCTCAAGTTTACGGAGGGTGCTCTCTGTCTCAGCAGTGACATTTTTTATCTGCACCGGGTAAATAGAAGAGCAGAATGTTCGAACAATTCCCTATCTGACCACTGTCACTCTCCATATCGGAGACAGGAAAGCACCCAGTCCTTTGCAAGTCCAATGTTAATTCTGACATGATGACTGTGCGCTGGCTGCCTCACGAAGAAATGAGATAACTTACTTCCTTAGTCAGACCGCAGCTAGTTTTGGTGCCCCGGCCGATATTTATCCCTCAACCAACATCGCTAAAAACAGATGATGTGGTCATTATCTCAACGCTGTTTGTGGGAGCTTGCTGTGCGTCAATCGGGTGCTACATTTCCTACATATTGGTTGAGGGATAAATATTGGCCCAGGACACCAGGGAGATCTCCCCTGCTTTTCTTCGAAATAGTGGCCGTGGGATCTTTTACGTCCACCTTAGAGGGCAGACCGTGGTTTGACGTCTCATCCGAAAGATGGCACCTCCAACAGTGCAGCACTCCCTCAGCACTGGCACTGGGAGTGTCAGCCTGGATTTTGTGCTCAGGTCTCTGGAGTAGGACTTGAACCCACCACCTTCTGACTGCAGACAGGCACGAGTGCTACCAACTGAGCCTGGCGTTGTTGTATTACTTTGGGTTAACTTGGCCCAATCGAGAGCCTGCTTAGCTGCGCTCCACAAAGGGTAGTCACAAGCTAATCATTATTGAAGAGTAGGGAGAGGTAGTGAGGCCAGTTAAATCTATCTAGAACACATAAAGGCAAGTCACTAAGATAAATGGCCTCATCACTTCATCACACAGAACAATAAAACTCTAACTTACAGCTACAGAATGCACTGCAGCAACTCGCCAAGGCTTCTTCAACAGCACCTCCCAAACCCGCGACCTCTACCACCTAGAAGGACAAGGGCAGCAGGCGCATGGGAACACCGCCACCTCCAACTTCCCCTCCAAGTCACACACACCATCCTGACTTGGAGATATATTGGCCGTTCCTTCATCATCGCTGGGTCAAATTCTTGGAACTCCCTCCCTAACAGCACTGTGGGAGCACCTTCACCACACGGACTGCAGCGGTTCAAGAAGGCGGCTCACCACCACCTTCGCAAGGGCAACTAGGGATGGGCAATAAATGCCATACTTGCCAGTGATGCCCATATCCCATGAACGAATAAAAAAAAACCCTAACACAATGAGTGAGGTAAATGATCAATGTATCAGTTCCCTGATAGGACATGTCGGGAGAATACACACACACACACACACACACCACACACACACACACACACACACACACACACACACACACACAGAGGGTCGATTCATACAGGGACAAGCATAAAGGGCAGGAGCATATGGGCAATCCTGCAATTCAAAGAACCTATGAACTCAGAAAGGAATGATGGAACGCTACTGTGAATTGTATATTATAAACAGTACAACAACAACCTGTATTTATACAGCACCTTTAACGTAGTAAAACGTCCCAAGGTGCTTCACAGGAACGATTATCAAACAAAATTTGACCCCGAGCCACCTCAGGAGATATTAGGGTGGATGACCTTGGTCAAAGAGGTAGGTTTTAAGGAGCGTCTTAAAGGAGGAGAGAGAGGCGGAGATGTTTAGGGAGGGAATTCCAGAGTTTAGGCAGCTGAAGGCACGGCCGCCAATGGTGGGGCGATGGAAATCGTGGATGCGCAAGAGGCCAGAATTGGAGGAGCGCCGAGATCTCGGGGGGTTGTGGGGCTGTAGGAGGTTACAGAGATAGGGAGGGGGCCGAGGCAGTGGAGGGATTTGAAAACAAGGCTGAGAATTTTAACATCGAGGCGTTCCTCAACCGGGAGCCAATGCCAGCAAAGGGTTTAAAAATACAATGATCGAATCTTGGAGTCCAAACAACAGTAAATGAGGGTGTCCGGGGCGGGTTGGGAAACTATGGGGAATGGGAATACAGTGGATTGGACACTGAGCGTTCACATCTGGGATCGAGGTTCAAATCCAATCCAAACTAATGGGATGATAGTCTTCTGTCTGCTGGCTGCAAGAGTTCTACATGAAATGTGTTGGGCAGCGTCGACACAGCATAAAAGAGGCTTGAGTTAGGCACGAATCTCACTCAAGAGGTCTCCTTGCCTAAGGAAGGACATGCTTGCCTTAGAGGGAGTGCAACGAAGATTCATTAGACTGATCCCTGGGATGAGAGGACTGTCCTACGAGAAGAGATTGAGTAGACTATGCCCATATTCTCTAAAGTTTAGAAGAATGAGAGGTGATCTCATTGAAACGTGTAAAATTCTTCGAGGGCTTTTACAAAAAGGTAGATGCGGAGACGTTGTTTCCCCCTGGCTGGAGAGTCTAGAACCAGGGGTCAGTCTCAGGATAAGGGGTCGGCCATTTAGGACTGGGATGAGGAGGAATTTCTTCACTCAGGGGTTGTGAATCTTTGGAATTCTCGACCCGAGAACGGTGGATGCTGAGTCGTTGAGTATATTCAAGGCTGAGATCGATAGATTTTTGGGCACTAAGGGAATCCAGGGATATGGGGATCGGGCGGGAAAGTGGAGTTGAGGCAGAAGATCAGCCGTGATCTTATTAATTGGCTAGTGTTGGAAATGGAGGAGTGGGGGTTGGGCTGGTGATGGCGTCACCTGTGACTCAGTGGGTAGCACTCTTGCCTCTGAGTCAGAAGGTTGTGGGTTCAAGCCCCACTCCAGAGACTTGAGCACAAAAATCTAGGCTGACACTCCCAGTGCACTGCTGTGGGAGCGCTGCACTGTCAGAGGTGCCATTCTTCAGATGAGACGTTAAACCGAGGCCCCGTCTGCCCCCTCAGGTAGATGTAAAAAATCCCACGGCACTATTCCGAGGAAGAGCGTGTAAGTTCCTCCCAGGAGTCCTGGGCCAATATTTATCCCTCAATCAACATCACTAGACCCGATGATCTGGTCATTATCGCACTGCTGCGTGTGGGAGCTTGCTGTGCGCCTCATTGGCTGCAAAGTGCTCTGGGACGACCTGACGTCGTGAAAAGCCGCTGTGGAAACGGCAGTTCGTTCTTTCTCTTTACGCTGGTGAATTGGGGTTGAGGCATATTGTCAGGGTGGGCAGAATATCTGAATCCAACTGCGATGGGTCTGGCCTGGGAGGGCTCGATGTCAAAGGACCGGGTGCCCCCCGGTTCCCAGCTGCTATCTCCCTCAGCTTCCGACCAACAAACAAAACCCAGACCGACGGTTAAAGTATAAACCCGTGCTTACCGGAACCGTTCTCCAGTGGGGCTGTTCTGAGCTTCTCCAGGAACGCTGTCCCTTATCGCGTAGCGGGAAGTGCTGCTTCCAGGGACAGCTGGCCGGGAAAAGGACTCCCGAAACTCAACTGGCTTCAAACCAGCCGGGAGAATGTTCGTCTTCGAGCGCAAGCGTCCTTTTGAACTGATACACACGAGGAAGCCCCACCTCCCCAACCACCCCGCCCCGCCCCCGTCAGTATCTTTCTTGTACAAAAGGAAATGCGAGAAACCCACAGACATCACTCAAATATCACTTTAAAAAGAAACCACTTCGCAGGCAAATTCTGTGCAACAACATTAATATAAAGACTAGAATTCATATAGTGCCTTCCACCACCTCGGGGATGTCCCAAAGCGCTTCACAGCCAATGAAGCACAGTCACTGTTGTAATGTGGGGAACGCGCCAGCCAATTTGCGCACAGCAAGATCCCACAAACGACGATGTGATGAACGAGAGTCTGTGATGTTGGTTGAGGGATAAATATTGGCCCCAGGACACCGGGGAGAACTCCCCCTTGCTCTTAGCAATAATGCAATTGGATCTTTTACCACCGTCCGAGGGGGCAGACGGGGCTTCGGTCTAACGTCTCGTCGATCGATCTGTTGCTAAATTTGAAAGCGATGTGAAGTCATCTCCGGTCCTCATCCCTCACCTGAAATTTTAAATTGTTGCCATGCGTCGAGATTTGGCCCAGAGGGGGTTTTTGATGATGAATTTAGATTATAGAGAGGGGTGGCCTGGGGTCTGGCTTTCCAGGATAGTGACCACACCTTCTACTCCCTCGAAACTGAGGACTGAGACGAGGAGAAACTTCTTCACTCAGACGGGTGGTGAACCTTTGGAATGGCGGAGCAGGCTCGAATGGCCGACTCCTGCTCCTATTTCTTATGTTCTTATGAAAAGTCCGAGCCTAGATTGGGGTGGGCCAGCAGAATCCCAAAGGGCCCCCGAAGTCACCGTGGTTTTCTGACTCTCGCCCCCAGAGGAGAGCGACAGGAACGGTTCACAGCTGAAAGAACCTCAGCTGCTCAGGTTGGATCGAGGACTTTGGTCCGTCTACTTTTCATCGATTTCCCGAGAATGGGGACGGTGGAGGGGCTGGGAAATGGGCCTGTATGGAGCTCGGATTGAAGATTGAACTGGGGCTTGGATGTGATGCTTCTCATGGCAGAGTAGCCCATGACATTCACTGTCTAGGCTTAGACCGGAAGCACCGACACTCAGGACAAGTGCCTGTGGAATTCAACCTCAGCACAAGGGAGCCGGGAGTTTAAAAAATACCGAAGCCCAGCCTTTGTAAAGCAGGTCTTCAGGCTTACCGTCCACAGCCAGCGCTGCGGGAGCGAAACACAAGAACAGCCAGAACCTCATGGCCGACAGACTCTGTGCAGCAATCCCGCAGGAAGTGTATGATCCTTCCGATCCCTTTCAGTTCAATCGGAGCTCCCTTCACTGCTCCGTGTCGCTGCCTCAGTGCCGTGACAATCGGAGACCTTTCCTCTGGTCCGGTGACCATCAAACCATTGACCCCCCCCTCCCCCCACTGCGAGACTGTTTTCACAGGAAGTTGTCTGTTCCCAATATCCAGTGTTCACCCCCGCCCTCTCGTCCCCTCCCCCTCCCCTCCCCTCCCCCACACCACTCAAGGTCCCTGTGCGAAGAGGACAGGGTCAGCCTAATTTCTGGTTGGCTCAAAGTACTTTCGCTCTCTATTCGATTTTAAAAAAAGTACATGCATTTATATAGCGCCTCTCACGACCTCGGGATGTCCCACTTCGGTAGGAAAAACAGAAAGGTAGAGTATTATTTAAATGGTGATTGATTGGGAAATGTTGATGTACAAAGGGACCTGGGTGTCCTTGTACACCAGTCACTGAAAGCAAACATGCAGGTGCAGCAAGCAGTTAGGAAGGCAAATGGTATGTTGGCCTTCATTGCAAGAGGATTTGAGTACAGGAGCAAGGATGTCTTACTACAGTTAAAATTGAGAGGTCGCACAACACCAGGTTATAGTCCAACTATACTACAGTTATACAGGGCCTTGGTGAGACCACACCTGGAGTATTGTGTGCAGTTTTGGTCTCCTTACCTAAGAAAGGATATACTTGCCAGAGAGGGAGTGCAGCGAAGGTTCACCAGACTGATTCCTGGGATGGCAGGACTGTCGTATGAGGAGAGATTGGGTCGACTAGGCCTGTATTCACTAGAGTTTAGAAGAATGAGAGGGGATCTCATTGAAACTTATAAAATTCTGACAGGGCTAGACAGACTGGATGCAGGGAGGATGTTTCCCCTGGCTGGGGGGTCTAGAACGAGGGGGTCACAGTCTCAGGATACGGGGTAGGACATTTAGGACTGAGATGAGGAGAAATGTCTTCACTCAGAGGGTGGTGAACCTGTGGAATTCTCTACCCCAGAAGGCTGTGGAGGCCAAGTCACTGAATATATTTAAGAAGGAGATAGATAGATTTCTAGACACAAAAGGCATCAAGGGGTATGGGGAGAGAGCGGGAATATGGTATTGAGATAGAGGATCAGCCATGATCATATTGAATGGCGGAGCAGGCTCGAAGGGCCGAATGACCTACTCCTGCTCCTATTTTTCTATGTTTCTATGTTTCTAAGAGTACGACCCACTGAGCCACGGCCGACACAGTCCTTTAAAGGGGGCATCACTTTGTATTATTCAGCAAACCTTTTTTTGTTGCGTGCGCATAGCCCAGTGGTGAGAGTGAAACTCATTAGCCTTGTCGCGCTGTTTGTGCGTGACGTTATCACGAGGCCTCGTAGCTCCGGAGGCCTCTTCTCCCCAAATAAAATAAGTTTGGCAAAAATGTTTTCACCCGTTATCTTCCCGCCCCCGCATTGCCCCCCGCCCCCCCCCCCCCACACAAAATGGCACTGTCGACGTGTGAATCCGGGCGGTGAGTCTCGTCGGGCCATTCGACTATGGCGGGCATCACCGGTCAGCCTGATCCCCGCCCCCTCACCGCACGTGCACTTTCCAGCAAAAGAGTCGCTCGATAGTGATCACCAGCCCCCCTCCCCCCTCTTTCCTAGCCCAAGGGTACTGAGGCAAATTGTCCTACCACAGCTACCATCGTGGATTTGATCCGTTAGCTCAGGCTGGGAATGGATCCGGAGATCACTCGGCCTGGTGGGGCTGCATATCACCGCTCCGTGTATATTTACACCCGACAGTATTATCATCCAACTTTACTCATTTTAAGGAATAAATTTATTCATTGGATGTGGGTGTTGCTGGCAAGGCCAGCATTAATTGCCCATCCCTAATTGCCCTTGAGAAGGTGGTGGTGAGCCGCCTTCTTGAACTGCTGTTCTTATTAGCAGTTTTGGTACAACTGAGTGGCCTGCTAGGCCATTTCAGAGGACAGCTAAAAGTCACATATAGGCCAGACCGGGTAAGGGCAGTAGATTTCTTTTTCTAAAGGACATTGGTGAACCAGATGGGTTTTATATAACAATCTGGTAGTATTCATGGTCACCATTACTGACAGTAGCTTTTGTCAAAGCGTCTCTTGGCGAGGTGCTTTAGGGGCGCGTAGCACGCATCCGATGAATCTTGAGGGTGTAGAACAAGAGGGCGCAGATCTCCAGCAGCAGGAAGCAGAGCGAGAGACATTGCAAGATAAAGAGTAGGAAGCAAATCGACCCAAACATGTTCAGTATGTCAAGGAGGCCAGATCTTCGCTCCCGAAGGTTAGCGGTGTCTTCAGCACGGGTGGAAAGGAAGTCTGGTTGGGTGGTCACATCAAGGCTACTGATAGATGTCAGGGTCATAGAGTCAGGAGTGCTGGTTCTGCACATGTTGGATATGGCAATGTGAATGAGAGACCACCCACTCACCTCAGCGGGGCCACTACAAAGAACATCTGTATCATCAGGGACACCTTCACTGCTGTACACCTTACCCTCATTCATACTGATCCATTCAGTCAAGTATTGAATGTCACAATCACAGTACCACAAGTTGTTGTATAAATAGACGTTAAGCCCTGGACTCCTCTCAAAGAAGTCTTGAGGAATTGTTCTTAGTTCATTATTTGAGACATCAAATTTTTCCAGATATTCTAAGTTGTCCAGTGAGTTATCGGGGAATTTCTTGATGTTATTTCCAGAAAGGGTTAAGTATCTAAGATTCTCGAGTGGGTCAAAGATGTGCTCAGGAACAACCTGGATTGCGTTTCCTCTGATACTTAGCTCGTCCAACATGGGCAAGTCATTGAACGCCCCCTCGGGCAGAGCAGGTATCTTGTTGTGATCAAGGACTAGCTTTCTGAGATGTCGCAGGTTGCTGAAGTTGGGAACGTTGGTTAAGGAGTTAGACGAGAGGTCCAGCTGCTCTATTGAGAGAGGGTAATCCGGCTCAAAGTTCTGAATCTGGTTGTTGGATAGGTCGATATCACTGAGATTTGAGAGGGTTTTAAACGAGCTTAAGGAGATGGACCTGAGGGAGTTAAAGTCCAGTAGGAGGATCTCGGTTTCTAGTGGGAGAGAGTCAGGGACAGACACAAGGGACCGATGACTGCAGTTGGTCCCAACCTTTCCTGCCAAATCCCGATATTGAGCACAAACCTCCAGGGCTGGAGATGTCGTTAACCAGTGGCTGTTGAAAGTAGTCACTTGTACCCTTCCTGTAACTGTGCTTGTCTGAGGGATTATTTCAGTTGTTGTTACAACCTGACAGATTTGTTCAATTGGGAGATGAATAATCGGAGTCTCTTCCCAGGCAGATGGAGTCTGACAAACAACACTCTCAGCATCAGCCACTCCAGAACTTCTGTATATGTTACCTTCATTTAATTCAATCCATTCTCTAAAATACTGCACAGTGTCGCACTCACAGTGCCATGGGTTATTGTAGAGATAGACATAAACCAGTAGGTTGTTCTCAAAGAAGCCTTGGGGAATTGTTCTTAGTTCATTATTTGAGACATCAAGTTTTTCCAGATATTCTAAGTTGTCCAGTAAGTTATCGGGGAATTTCTTGATGTTATTTCCAGAAAGGATTAAGTATCTAAGATTCTCGAGAGGGTCAAAGATGTGCTCAGGAACAACCTGGATTGCGTTTCCTCTGATACTTAGCTCGTCCAACATGGGCAAGTCATTGAACGCCCCCTCGGGCAGAGCAGGTATCTTGTTGTGATCAAGGACTAGCTTTGTGAGATGGCGCAGGTTGCTGAAGTTGGGAACGTTGGTTAAGGAGTTAGACGACAGGTCCAGCTTTTTTATTGAGAGAGGGTAATCCGGCTCAAAGTTCTGAATCTGGTTGTTGGAAAGCTCGAGATCATTGAGCTGTGAGAGGTTTTTAAACGAGCTTAAGGAGATGGACCTGAGGGAGTTGAAGTTCAGTAGGAGGATCTTGGTTTCTAACGGGAGAGAGTCAGGGACAGACACAAGGGACCGATGACTGCAGTTGGTTACAAAGTTTCCTGCTGAATCATAAAATGAATTGCACAGAGGAGAAGTGCGGGAGGTCCTGAATAGGTATATACAACAGAAGGTCCACAGGTATAACATCCTCGACAGCCACATCCCTAAAAGATTTAAAAAAATAAACTTTACAATTGTAACTATTGAGTTTCACTCCAATGTACTCTCATCCTGACTTGAAGACACCGGGGGAAAAATTCAGTATCGTCCCATTTGGGGCGCCATTATCGGCCGTGCGCACAGTTTAGCGCCTGGCGCTAATTCTCACCTCCGCCTGCAAACTTGGCTTTTATCGCCCCTGGAGGTGATTGGAGTTCGAATCCGGCCCCGGGTGACTGTCTGTGTGGAGTTTGCACATTCTCCCCGTGTCTGCGTGGGTTTCCTCCGGGTGCTCCGGTTTCCTACCACAGTCCAAAGATGTGCGGGTTAGGTTGATTTGGCTATGATAAATTGACCCTTAGTGTTGGGGGGGATTAAATACGTGGGGTTACAGGGATAGGGTGGGATATGTGTCGGTGCAGGCTCGATGGGCCGAAATGGCCTCTATCTGCACTGTGGGGATTCTGTGGTTCTGTGGTTCTGTGGAGCGCTAAATCAGGCGCTACACACCTGTCTTAAGGCGCAAAGGCAGAGGAGCGAGGCGCTACCTCAGAGCGCTGGCGAAGCTCATGTGATGTCAGTCAGCAATGGAACACAGACACAATGGCGCCGGCCAGTTCTTAAAGAGGAGGGTCGATCTTGCTCTCCATCCACATCCTGCTCATTGCAGCCTTGAATCTCGGCCTGGAGAGACCTGTACATCAAATCTGCTGGAAAGAACAATGGAGAGAACCAGGGAACGAGCTCAGAGTGCAGCCCCCACAGTCTCTTCTAAATCGATGCAGGGAAGATCAAACCAGAAAGAACCTGCAAAGTGCTGCTCAGTACCCAAAACTCCTTCACACAGCATTGAATCTCTCCAGAAATCTCTCTCTCTCTCTCTCAGAATGCGTGGTGCAAAATTTCGCCGACAAAAAAAGGCAGAAAGCAGTCGCCTTTAAATAGCGCTCCCCCAGTCCCTTCCTGACTGCAAAACGCTCCCCTCGACCTGTCGTTGCTAGCGGCAGGCGGTAAGATAGGGGGCGCCACTCAATATCCGCTCCGGGGCGCTACCGGGGCGTTGCGCACTCAACTGACGTCACGATTTGCCGGCGCAGGAAATCGTGGCGGTAGTGTTTAGTGCCGCCACAAAATGTCTAGTTAATTTCGTGAGCAGCGCAAACATCGCCGCGCCCGGGCGCTAGATGCTTTGCGCCCCATTAGCGCCCTCTTAAGGCGCTAACGAGAGGCGCAATCCAACTGAATATTTCCCCCACTAAC
This sequence comes from Squalus acanthias, assembly GCA_030390025.1. Classification (NCBI taxonomy): domain Eukaryota; kingdom Metazoa; phylum Chordata; class Chondrichthyes; order Squaliformes; family Squalidae; genus Squalus; species Squalus acanthias. The sequence goes on along the minus strand of JASTWF010000067.1, from coordinate 1,296,613 downwards.
TCTAACTCATGTTGACTAGTCTTTTGAGCATTGCCACCTTAATAGGAGCGTAGACTCAGGGCTCATTTGATCGAGGTTGATAAGATGATAGAACAATAGAAACGGCTGCAGGGCATTCTGAAGGGGGAGGGCGAACAGTCAGAGGTCGTGGTTCACATTGGTACCAACGACATAAGTAGAAAGAGGGATGAGGTCCTGCAACAAGAATTTAGGGAGCTAGGTAGCAGATTAAAAAGCAGGACCTTAAAGGTTGTAATCTCTGTATTACTCCCGGTGCCACGTCCTTGTGAGTATAGGAATAGGAGGATAGAGCAGATGACTGCGTGGCTAAAGAGTTGGTGCAGGAGGGAGGGCTTTAGTTTCCTGGATCACTGGGTCTGCTTCTGGGGAAGGTGGGACCTGTACAAGTCGGACTGGTTGCACCTGAACCGGAACGGGACCAACATCCTTGCGGGGAGGTTTGCTAGTACTGTTGGGGGGGGTTTAAACTAACTTGGCAGGGGGATGGGATACGGAGTGGAGCTATAGTAGGGGGTGATGCACAGCCAAATATAGAGGAAAAAACAAGTCAGTCTGGAAGGCAGAGCAAAGATGTAACGGCACAGGGGAGTATGGCAAGGCTGGATGGCATTTATTTTAATGCAAGGAGTCTTACGAGTAAGGCAGATGAATTGAAGGTGTTGATGAACACATGGGAGTATGATATTGTTGCTATCACAGAGACATGGTTGAGGGAGGGGCAGGACTGACAGCTCAATATTCCGGGGTATAGAATCTTCAGGCGAGACAGAGGGGGGTGTAAAAGAGGAGGGGGTGTCGCAATATTAATCAAGGAGTCAATTACTGCTGTAAGGAGGGATGATATCTTAGCAGGTTCCTCTAATGAGGCCAGATGAGTAGAACTTAAAAACAAAAAGGTGGCAAGCACTTTGCTGGGAGTGTACTATAGGCCCCCAGTCAGTCAGGGGGAGATAGAGGAACAGATATGTAGGCAAATCTCAGAGAAGTGTAGAAATAATAGGGTAATAATAGTAGGGGATTTCAACTTCCCCAATATTAACTCGGATAGTCAGAGTGTGAAAGGCTTAGAGGGTGCGGAATTATTAAAGTGCATCCAGGAGAGCTTTTTGAGCCAGCATGTAGAAAGTCCTACAAGAGAGGGGGCGGTACTGGACCTAATTCTAGGGAATGTAGCCGGGCAAGTGGTAGAAGTGTCAGTAGGAGAGCATTTTGGTGACAGTGACCATAATTCGGTGAGATTTAAGCCCCGGGTGACTGTCTGTGTGGAGTTTGCATATTCTCCCCGTGTCTGCGTGGGTTTCCTCCGGGTGCTCCGGTTTCCTCCCACAGTCCAAAGATGTGCGGGTTAGGTTGATTTGGCTATGATAAATTGACCCTTAGTGTTAGGGGGGATTAAATACGTGGGGTTACGGGGATAGGGTGGGATATGTGTCGGTGCAGCCTCGATGGGCCGAAATGGCCTCTATCTGCACTGTGGGGATTCTGTGATTCTGTGATTCTGTCATGGAAAAGGACAAAGATGGACCGGAAATAAAGGTTCTAAATTGGGGGAAGGCCGATTTTAATATGATAAGGCAGGATCTGGCCAAAGTGGACTGGGATCAGCTACTTGTAGGAAAATCCACATCAGAGCAGTGGGAGTCATTCAGAAAGGAAATAGAGAGAGTACAACAGCAACATGTTCCCGTAAAGGTCAAGGGTGGAACCAACAAGTCCAGGGAACCCTGGATGTCAAGGGATATACAAGAATGGATTAGGAAAAAAGGGAGGCTTTTGCCAGATACAAAGGACTAAAAACAGTGGAAGCCCTAGAGGAGTATAGAAAGTGCAGGGGGGTACTTAAAAAAGAAATTAGGAGAGCGAAGAGGGGGCATGAAAAAACACTGGCGGGCAAAATAAAGGAAAATCCCAAGGTGTTTTCGAAGTATATTAAAGGAAAGAGTAGGGCCCATTAGGGACCAAAGTGGCAATCTGTGTGTAGAGCCAGAAGATGTAGGTGGGGTTTTAAATGAATATTTTGCATCTGTGTTCACTATGGAGAAGGACGATGTAGGCATAGAAATCCGGCAGGGGGATTGTGATATACTTGAACAAATTAGCATTGAGAGGGAGGAGGTACTAGCTGTTTTAGTGTGCTTAAAAGTGGATAAATCCCCAGGCGCAGACGAGATGTATCCCAGGCTGCTGTGTTAGGCAAGGGAGGAGATTGCAGGGGCTCTGACACAAATTTTCAGAACCTCTCTGGCCACAAGGGAGGTGCCAGAGGACTGGAGGACAGCTAACGTAGTACCATTGTTCAAGAAGGGTAGTAGGGATAAACCAGGGAATTACAGGTCAGTGAGTCTAACATCAGTGGTAGGGAAATTATTGGAAAAAATTCTGAGGGACAGAATTAGTCTCCACTTGGAGAGACAAGGATTAATCAAGGATAGTCAGCATGGCTTTGTTAGGGGGAGATCATGTCTAACCAATCTGATTGAATTTTTCGAGGGGGTGACTAGGTGTGTGGATGAGGGTAGTGCAGTTGATGTAGTCTACATGGACTTCAGTAAGGCTTTTGACAAAGTCCCGCATAGGAGACTGGTCAAGAAGGTAAGAGCCCATGGGATCCAGGGCAATTTGGCACATTGGATCCAAAATTGGCTTAGTGGCAGGAGGCAGAGGGTGATGGTCGAAGGTTGTTTTTGTGACTAGAAGCCTGTGTCCAGTGGTGTACCACAGGGATCGGTGCTTGGTCCCTTGCTGTTTGTAGTGTACATTAATGATTTAGATATGAATGTAGGAGGTATGATCAGTAAGTTCGCAGATGACACGAAAATTGGTGGAGTGGTAAATAGCGAGGAGGGAAGCCTCAGGCTACAGGACGATATAGACGGGTTGGTCAGATGGGCAGAACAGTGGCAAATGGAATTTAACCCTGAAAAGTGTGAGGTGATGCATTTTGGGAGGACTAACAAGGCAAGGGAATACACAATGAATGGTAGGACCCTAGGAAGGACAGAGGATCAAAGGGACCTTGGTGTGCATGTACATAGATCCCTGAAGGCAGCAGGACAGCTAGATAAGGTGGTTAAGAAAGCATATGGGATACTTGCCTTCATTAGCCGAGGCATGGAATATAAGAGCAGGGAGGTTATGATGGAGCTGTACAAAACGCTAGTTAGGCCACAGCTGGAATACTGTGTGCAGTTCTGGTCACCACACTATAGGAAGGTTGTGATTGCATTGGAGAGGGTGCAGAGGGGATTCACCAGGATGTTACCTGGGCTGGAGCGCTTCAGCTATGAAGAGAGACTGGACAGGCTGGAGTTGTTTTCCTTAGAGCAGAGAAGGCCGAAGGTGGACCTGATTGAGGTGTACAAAATTATGAGGGACATAGATAGGGTAGATAGAAAGGAACTTTCCCCCTTAGTAGAGGGGTCAATAACCAGGGGGCATAGTTTCAAGGTAAGGGGCAGGAGGTTTAGAGGGGATTTGAGGAAAAACTTTTTCACCCAGAGGTTGGTTGGAATCTGGAACTCACTGCCTGAAAGGGTGGTAGAGGCAGGAACCCTCACAACATTCAAGAAGCATTTAGGTGAGCACTTGAAACGCCATAGCATACAAGGCTACGGACCAAGTGCTGGAAAATGGGATTAGAATAGACAGGGCTTGATGGCCGGCACGGACACGATGGGCCGAAGGGCCTCTTTCTGTGCTGTATGACTCTATGGGGGAAAAATTAGGTCGCGCCCCATTTGGGGCGCAAATATCGTCTGGACGCAAATATTAGCGCCTGGCGCTAATTATCGGCACTGACTGGAAACTTCACTTTTACCGCCCCGGGAGGTGAGTGGAGCGCTAAATCAGGCGCTGCACACCTGTCTTAAGGCGCAAAGGCCAAGGAGTGAGGCGCTACCTCAGAGCGCTGGCGAAGCTCATGTAATGTCAGTCAGCAATGGAAAACACACACAATGGCACGGGCCAGTTCTTAAAGGGGATGGTTAATCTTGCTTTCCATCCACATCCTGTTCATTGCAGACTTGAATCTCGGCCTGGAGAGACTTGCACATCAAATGTGCTGGAAAGAACAATGGAGAGTACCAGGCAAAGAGCTCAGAGTGCAGCTCCCACAGTCTCTGCTAAATCGATACAAGGAATGGCAAATCAAAATGAACCTGCAAAGTGCTGCTCAGTACCCAAAACTCCTTCACACAACGTTGAATCTCTCCAGAAGTCTCTCCCTCTCTCTCTCAGAATGCGTAGTTCAAAAATGCCACCAACAATAAAAGACAGGAAGAGGCTCCCTTTAAATAGCGCCCCCCCCCAGCCCCACAGCGATTGATAGCGTTCCAGTCTTCTGGTCGTTGGATGCGCCAGGCGGTAAGGCAGGGGGCGCCACTCAATTTCCGCTCCGGGGCGCCACAAGGGCGTTGCACCATGGAATGACGTCACAATCTGCGCGCGCAGGTGGTCGCAGCGGTAAAGTTTAGCGCCGCCGCACAATCTCTAGTTAAGTTCCCGAGCGGCGCAAACATCGCTGCGCCCGGGCGTTAGCGGCTTTGCGCCCCATTAGCGCCCTCTTAAGGCGCTAACGGGAGGCGCAACCAACTGAATTTTTACCCCTATGACTCTAAATTTACGGCACAGAAGGAGGCCATTTTGGTCCATTGTGTCTGTGCCGATCGCAAAAGAGCTAAACCGCCTAATCCCACTTTCCAGCTCTTGGTCCGTAGCTCTGTAGGTTACGGCTCTTCAAGTGCATATCCAAGCACTTTTTAAATGTGGTGAGGGTTTCTGCCTCTACCACCCTTTCAGGCAGTGAGTTCCAGACCCCCACCGCCCTCTGGTTTTATTTGTTTATGGGATGTGGGCGTCGCTGGAAAGGCCGGCGTTTATTGCCCATCACTAATTGCCCTGGAGAAGGTGGTCGTGAGCCACCTTCTTGAACCGCTGCAGTCCGTGTGGTGAAGGTGCTCCCACAGTGCTGTCAGGGAGGGAGTTCCAGGATTTTGACCCAGCGACGATGAAGGATCGGTGATATATTTCTAAGTCAGGATGGTGTGTGACTTGGAGGGGAACTTGGAGATGGTGGTGTTCCCATGCGCCTGCTGCCCTTGTCCTTCTAGGTGGAAGAGGTTGCGGGTTTGGGAGGTGCTGCCGAAGAAGCCTTGGCGAGTTGCTGCAGTGCATCTTGTAGATGGTACACACTGCAGCCACGGTGCGCCGGTGGTGGAGGGAGTGAATGTTTAAGGTGGTGGATGGGGTGCCAATCAAACGGGCTGCTTTGTCCTGGATGGTGTCGAGCTTCTTGAGTGTTGTTGGAGCTGCACTCATCCAGGCAAGTGGAGAGTATTCCATCACACTCCTTACTTGTGCCTTGTAGATGGTAGAAAGGCTTTGGGGAGTCAGGAGGTGAGACACTCGCTGCAGAATACCCAGACCCTGACCTGCTCTTGTTGCCACAGTATTAATGTGGCTGGTCCAGTTAAGTTTCTGGTTAATGGTGATCCCCAGGATGTTGATAGTGGGGGATTCGGCGATGGTAATGCCATTGAATGTCAAGGGGAGGTGGTTAGACTATGCTTGTTGGAGAAGAAATTTCCCCTCAAATCTCCTCTAAATCTCCTACCGATTACTTTAAATCTATGCCCTCTGGTTGTCGACCACTCTGTTAAGGGAAATAGGTCCTTCCTATCCACTCTATCTCGGCCCCTCATAATTTTATACACCTCAATAAGGTCTCCACTCAGCCTCTTCCGTTCCAAAGAAAACAACCCCAGCCTATCCAATCTTTCCTCATAGCTAAAATTCTCCAGTCCAGGTAACATCCTTGTAAATCTCCTCTGTACCCTCTCCAGAGCAATCACATCTTTCCTGTAATGTGGTGACCAGAACTGCACGCAGTATTCTAGCTGCGGCCTAACTAGTGTTTGATACAGTTCAAGCATAGCCTCCCTGCTCTTGTATTCTGTGCCTCGGCTAATAAAGGCAAGTATCCCATATGCCATTTTAACCACCTTATCTACCTGGCCTGCTACCTTCAGGGATCTGTGGACATGCACTCCAAGCTCCCTCTGATCCTCCGCACTTCTCAGTGTCCTACCATTTAATGTGTATTCCCTTTCCTTGTTAGCCCTCCCCAAATGCATTACCTTATACTTCTCCAGATTGAATTCCATTTGCCACTGTTCTGCCCACCAGACCAGTCCATTGATATCTTCCTGCAGTCTACAGCTTCCTTCTTCATTATCAACCACACGGCCAATTTTAGTATCATCTGCAAACTTCATCATCATACTTCCTACCTTCGAGTCTAAGTCTGATGAAGGGGTTAGTTTGTGTTGGTGCCCACGGATTGTTTCAACTGTGTCGGTTAGGAAGGACCAGGGGTCACAATTTCAAGTTGTGTAAAGGCCAGATCTAGGTTAGAGGTTGGGAGGATCTTTCTCCAGAGAATAGCGGGCCTCTGGAACAGGCCGCTGAGTCGAGCGGTGGACACCGATTCTGTGAATTCCTCCAAGCGAGAGCCGGACCTGTTTCTGGCTGGGGCGGAGACCACCTCGTACAAGAGGTGGGTACCTGGTATCGTTAATCGGGGCCAGCGCGATCTCCTGGACTCGTTTCAATCAGCTAAGGGGGTCGGAGAGGAATTGCCCAGATTTCTCCACCCGCACCCACCGTCAACCCCACCCCCCCCAACCTCTCTAGGAAGTCACACAGCTTCCGGGTGAAGTGGAAAGTGTCTGTATTTTAAAATAAGCGCCTCGATTTTAAAATTCTCATCCTTGTTTTCAAATCTCTCCATGGCCTGGCCCCTCCCTATCTTTGTAATCTCCTTCAGCCCCACAATCCTCCGAGATCTCTGTGCTCCTCTAATCCTGGCCTCTTGAGCGTCTCTGATTATAATCGATCCTCCATTGGTGGCCGTGCTTTCAGCTCCCAAGGCCCTAAGCTCTGGAATTCCCAGCCTAAACATCTCCGCCTCTCTACCTCTCTTCTCCTTTAAGACGCTCCTTAAAACCTGCCTCTTTGACCAAGCTTTTGGTCACCTGCCCTAATATCTCCTTATGTGGCTCAGTGTCAAATTTTGTTTTATAACGCTACTGTGAAGCGCCTTGGGAAGGTTGACTAGAATCATAGAATGGTTACAGCACAGAAGGAGGCCATTCGGCCCATCGAGCCCGGGCTCTTCTGCCAATCACCTTAAATCTGTGTCCTCTGGTTCTCGACCCTTCCGCCAATGGGAACAGTTTCTCTCTATCTACTCTGTCCAGACCCCTCATGATTTTGAACACCTCTATCAAATCTCCTCTCAATCTTCTCCAATCTATTCAAATAACTGAAGTCCCTCATTCCTGGAATCATTCTTGTAAATCTTTTCTGCACCCTCTCTAAGGCCTTCACTTCCTTCCTAAAGTGCGATGCCCAGAATTGGACACAATACTCCAGTTGAGGCCGAACCAGTGTTTTATAAAGGTTCATCATAACTTCCTTGCTTTTGTACTCTGTGCCTCTATTTATGAAGCCCAGGATCCCTTATGCTTTTCTAACCGCTTTCTCAACCTGCCCTGCCACCTTCAATGATTTGTGGACATATACCCCCAGGATTCTCTGTTCGTGCACCCCCTTTAGAATTGTACCCTTTAGTTTATATTGCCTCTCCTCGTTCTTCCCACCAAAATGTATCACTTCGCACTTTTCTGCATTAAATTTAATCTGCCACATGTCCAACAATTCCACCAGCCTGTCTATGTCCTCTTGAAGTCTATCACTCTCCTCCTCACTGTTCACTGTACTTCCAAGTTTTGTGTCATCTGCAAATTTTGAAATTGTGCCCTGTACACCCAAGTCCAAGTCATTAATATATATCAAGAAAAGCAGTGGTCCTAGTACCGATCTCTGGGGAACACCACTGTATACCTTCCTCCAGTCCAAAAAACAACCGTTCACCACTACTCTCTGCTTCCTGTCACTTAGCCAATTCCCTATCCATGCTGCCACTGTCCGTTTTATTCCATGGGCTTCAACTTTGCTGGCAAGCCTATTATGTGGCAGTTTGTCAAACGCCTTTTGGAAGTCCATGTACACTACATCAACCGCATTACCCTCATCGACCCTCTCTGTTAACTCATCAAAACACTCAATCAAGTTAGTTAAACACGATGTGTCTTTGACAAATCCGTGCTGGCTTTCCTTAATTAATCCACACTCGTCCAAGTGACTTTTAATTTTGTCCCGGGATTATTGTTTCTAAAAGCATCTCCACTACCGAGGTTAAACTGGCTGGCCTGTAGTTGCTGGGTTTATCCTTACACCCTTTTTTGCTCAAGGGTGTAACATTTGCAATTCTCCAGTCCTCTGGCACCAGGCGTTGCCGGACTGGGAGCCAATGTAGGTCAGCGAGCACAGCGGGGGTGAACGGGACTCGGTGCGAGTGAGGATACGGGCAGCAGAGTTTTGGATGAGCTCAAGTTTACGGAGGGTGCTCTCTGTCTCAGCAGTGACATTTTTTATCTGCACCGGGTAAATAGAAGAGCAGAATGTTCGAACAATTCCCTATCTGACCACTGTCACTCTCCATATCGGAGACAGGAAAGCACCCAGTCCTTTGCAAGTCCAATGTTAATTCTGACATGATGACTGTGCGCTGGCTGCCTCACGAAGAAATGAGATAACTTACTTCCTTAGTCAGACCGCAGCTAGTTTTGGTGCCCCGGCCGATATTTATCCCTCAACCAACATCGCTAAAAACAGATGATGTGGTCATTATCTCAACGCTGTTTGTGGGAGCTTGCTGTGCGTCAATCGGGTGCTACATTTCCTACATATTGGTTGAGGGATAAATATTGGCCCAGGACACCAGGGAGATCTCCCCTGCTTTTCTTCGAAATAGTGGCCGTGGGATCTTTTACGTCCACCTTAGAGGGCAGACCGTGGTTTGACGTCTCATCCGAAAGATGGCACCTCCAACAGTGCAGCACTCCCTCAGCACTGGCACTGGGAGTGTCAGCCTGGATTTTGTGCTCAGGTCTCTGGAGTAGGACTTGAACCCACCACCTTCTGACTGCAGACAGGCACGAGTGCTACCAACTGAGCCTGGCGTTGTTGTATTACTTTGGGTTAACTTGGCCCAATCGAGAGCCTGCTTAGCTGCGCTCCACAAAGGGTAGTCACAAGCTAATCATTATTGAAGAGTAGGGAGAGGTAGTGAGGCCAGTTAAATCTATCTAGAACACATAAAGGCAAGTCACTAAGATAAATGGCCTCATCACTTCATCACACAGAACAATAAAACTCTAACTTACAGCTACAGAATGCACTGCAGCAACTCGCCAAGGCTTCTTCAACAGCACCTCCCAAACCCGCGACCTCTACCACCTAGAAGGACAAGGGCAGCAGGCGCATGGGAACACCACCACCTCCAACTTCCCCTCCAAGTCACACACACCATCCTGACTTGGAGATATATTGGCCGTTCCTTCATCATCGCTGGGTCAAATTCTTGGAACTCCCTCCCTAACAGCACTGTGGGAGCACCTTCACCACACGGACTGCAGCGGTTCAAGAAGGCGGCTCACCACCACCTTCGCAAGGGCAACTAGGGATGGGCAATAAATGCCATACTTGCCAGTGATGCCCATATCCCATGAACGAATAAAAAAAAACCCTAACACAATGAGTGAGGTAAATGATCAATGTATCAGTTCCCTGATAGGACATGTCGGGAGAATACACACACACACACACACACACACCACACACACACACACACACACACACCACACACACACACACACACACACACACCACACACACACACACACACACACACACACACACACCACACACACACACACACACACACCACACACACACACACACACACACACACACAGAGGGTCGATTCATACAGGGACAAGCATAAAGGGCAGGAGCATATGGGCAATCCTGCAATTCAAAGAACCTATGAACTCAGAAAGGAATGATGGAACGCTACTGTGAATTGTATATTATAAACAGTACAACAACAACCTGTATTTATACAGCACCTTTAACGTAGTAAAACGTCCCAAGGTGCTTCACAGGAACGATTATCAAACAAAATTTGACCCCGAGCCACCTCAGGAGATATTAGGGTGGATGACCTTGGTCAAAGAGGTAGGTTTTAAGGAGCGTCTTAAAGGAGGAGAGAGAGGCGGAGATGTTTAGGGAGGGAATTCCAGAGTTTAGGCAGCTGAAGGCACGGCCGCCAATGGTGGGGCGATGGAAATCGTGGATGCGCAAGAGGCCAGAATTGGAGGAGCGCCGAGATCTCGGGGGGTTGTGGGGCTGTAGGAGGTTACAGAGATAGGGAGGGGGGCCGAGGCAGTGGAGGGATTTGAAAACAAGGCTGAGAATTTTAACATCGAGGCGTTCCTCAACCGGGAGCCAATGCCAGCAAAGGGTTTAAAAATACAATGATCGAATCTTGGAGTCCAAACAACAGTAAATGAGGGTGTCCGGGGCGGGTTGGGAAACTATGGGGAATGGGAATACAGTGGATTGGACACTGAGCGTTCACATCTGGGATCGAGGTTCAAATCCAATCCAAACTAATGGGATGATAGTCTTCTGTCTGCTGGCTGCAAGAGTTCTACATGAAATGTGTTGGGCAGCGTCGACACAGCATAAAAGAGGCTTGAGTTAGGCACGAATCTCACTCAAGAGGTCTCCTTGCCTAAGGAAGGACATGCTTGCCTTAGAGGGAGTGCAACGAAGATTCATTAGACTGATCCCTGGGATGAGAGGACTGTCCTACGAGAAGAGATTGAGTAGACTATGCCCATATTCTCTAAAGTTTAGAAGAATGAGAGGTGATCTCATTGAAACGTGTAAAATTCTTCGAGGGCTTTTACAAAAAGGTAGATGCGGAGACGTTGTTTCCCCCTGGCTGGAGAGTCTAGAACCAGGGGTCAGTCTCAGGATAAGGGGTCGGCCATTTAGGACTGGGATGAGGAGGAATTTCTTCACTCAGGGGTTGTGAATCTTTGGAATTCTCGACCCGAGAACGGTGGATGCTGAGTCGTTGAGTATATTCAAGGCTGAGATCGATAGATTTTTGGGCACTAAGGGAATCCAGGGATATGGGGATCGGGCGGGAAAGTGGAGTTGAGGCAGAAGATCAGCCGTGATCTTATTAATTGGCTAGTGTTGGAAATGGAGGAGTGGGGGTTGGGCTGGTGATGGTGTCAGTTGTGACTCAGTGGGTCGCACTCTCTCTCTCTTGCCTCTGAGTCAGAAGGTTGTGGGTTCAAGCCCCCCTCCAGAGACTTGAGCACAAAAATCTAGGCTGACACTCCCAGTGCACTGCTGTGGGAGCGCTGCACTGTCAGAGGTGCCATTCTTCAGATGAGACGTTAAACCGAGGCCCCGTCTGCCCCCTCAGGTAGATGTAAAAAATCCCACGGCACTATTCCGAGGAAGAGCGTGTAAGTTCCTCCCAGGAGTCCTGGGCCAATATTTATCCCTCAATCAACATCACTAGACCCGATGATCTGGTCATTATCGCACTGCTGCGTGTGGGAGCTTGCTGTGCGCCTCATTGGCTGCAAAGTGCTCTGGGACGACCTGACGTCGTGAAAAGCCGCTGTGGAAACGGCAGTTCGTTCTTTCTCTTTACCCTGGTGAATTGGGGTTGAGGCATATTGTCAGGGTGGGCAGAATATCTGAATCCAACTGCGATGGGTCTGGCCTGGGAGGGCTCGATGTCAAAGGACCGGGTGCCCCCCGGTTCCCAGCTGCTATCTCCCTCAGCTTCCGACCAACAAACAAAACCCAGACCGATGGTTAAAGTATAAACCCGTGCTTACCGGAACCGTTCTCCAGTGGGGCTGTTCTGAGCTTCTCCAGGAACGCTGTCCCTTATCGCGTAGCGGGAAGTGCTGCTTCCAGGGACAGCTGGCCGGGAAAAGGACTCCCGAAACTCAACTGGCTTCAAACCAGCCGGGAGAATGTTCGTCTTCGAGCGCAAGCGTCCTTTTGAACTGATACACACGAGGAAGCCCCACCTCCCCAACCACCCCGCCCCGCCCCCGTCAGTATCTTTCTTGTACAAAAGGAAATGCGAGAAACCCACAGACATCACTCAAATATCACTTTAAAAAGAAACCACTTCGCAGGCAAATTCTGTGCAACAACATTAATATAAAGACTGGAATTCATATAGTGCCTTCCACCACCTCGGGGATGTCCCAAAGCGCTTCATAGCCAATGAAGCACAGTCACTGTTGTAATGTGGGGAACGCGCCAGCCAATTTGCGCACAGCAAGATCCCACAAACGACGATGTGATGAACGAGAGTCTGTGATGTTGGTTGAGGGATAAATATTGGCCCCAGGACACCGGGGAGAACTCCCCCTTGCTCTTAGCAATAATGCAATTGGATCTTTTACCACCGTCCGAGGGGGCAGACGGGGCTTCGGTCTAACGTCTCGTCGATCGATCTGTTGCTAAATTTGAAAGCGATGTGAAGTCATCTCCGGTCCTCATCCCTCACCTGAAATTTTAAATTGTTGCCATGCGTCGAGATTTGGCCCAGAGGGGGTTTTTGATGATGAATTTAGATTATAGAGAGGGGTGGCCTGGGGCCTGGCTTTCCAGGATAGTGACCACACCTTCTACTCCCTCGAAACTGAGGACTGAGACGAGGAGAAACTTCTTCACTCAGAGGGTGGTGAACCTTTGGAATTCTCTGCCCCAGAGGGCTGTGGAGGCTCAGTCGTTGAGTATATTCAAGACGGAGATCAATAGATTTTTGAATATTAAGGGATCAAGGGATATGGGGATAGTGCAGGGCAACACGGTGGCATAGTGGTTAGCACTGGTGCCTCACAGCGCCAGTGACCCGGGTTCGAATCTGGCCTCGGGTGACTGTCTGTGTGGAGTTTGCACATTCTCCCCGTGTCTGCGTGGGTTTCCTCCGGGTGCTCCGGTTTCCTCCCACAGTCCAAAAATGTGCGGGTTAGGTTGATTTGGCTATGATAAATTGACCCTTAGTGTTAGGGGGGGATTAAATATGTGGGGTTACGGGGATAGGATGGGATATGTTAGGGGGAATTAAATACGTGGGGTTACGGGGATAGGGTGGGATGTGTGTCGGTGCAGGCTCGATGGGGATTCTGTGTGAGAAAGCAGGGACAGGGTACTGGATTTGGATGATCAGCCATGATCGTATTGAATGGTGGAGCAGGCTCGACGGGCCGAATGGCCTACTCCTGCTCCTAGTTTCTATGTTTCTATAGGATAAAGTGGAGATGAGGTAGAAGATCAGTCATGATCTCATTGAATGGCGGAGCAGGCTCGAATGGCCGACTCCTGCTCCTATTTCTTATGTTCTTATGAAAAGTCCGAGCCTAGATTGGGGTGGGCCAGCAGAATCCCAAAGGGCCCCCGAAGTCACCGTGGTTTTCTGACTCTCGCCCCCAGAGGAGAGCGACAGGAACGGTTCACAGCTGAAAGAACCTCAGCTGCTCAGAATGGATCGAGGACTTTGGTCCGTCTACTTTTCATCGATTTCCCGAGAATGGGGACGGTGGAGGGGCTGGGAAATGGGCCTGTATGGAGCTCGGATTGAAGATTGAACTGGGGCTTGGATGTGATGCTTCTCATGGCAGAGTAGCCCATGACATTCACTGTCTAGGCTTAGACCGGAAGCACCGACACTCAGGACAAGTGCCTGTGGAATTCAACCTCAGCACAAGGGAGCCGGGAGTTTAAAAAATACCGAAGCCCAGCCTTTGTAAAGCAGGTCTTCAGGCTTACCGTCCACAGCCAGCGCTGCGGGAGCGAAACACAAGAACAGCCAGAACCTCATGGCCGACAGACTCTGTGCAGCAATCCCGCAGGAAGTGTATGATCCTTCCGATCCCTTTCAGTTCAATCGGAGCTCCCTTCACTGCTCCGTGTCGCTGCCTCAGTGCCGTGACAATCGGAGACCTTTCCTCTGGTCCGGTGACCATCAAACCATTGACCCCCCCCTCCCCCCACTGCGAGACTGTTTTCACAGGAAGTTGTCTGTTCCCAATATCCAGTGTTCACCCCCGCCCTCTCGTCCCCTCCCCCTCCCCTCCCCTCCCCCACACCACTCAAGGTCCCTGTGCGAAGAGGACAGGGTCAGCCTAATTTCTGGTTGGCTCAAAGTACTTTCGCTCTCTATTCGATTTAAAAAAAAGTACATGCATTTATATAGCGCCTCTCACGACCTCGGGATGTCCCACTTCGGTAGGAAAAACAGAAAGGTAGAGTATTATTTAAATGGTGATTGATTGGGAAATGTTGATGTACAAAGGGACCTGGGTGTCCTTGTACACCAGTCACTGAAAGCAAACATGCAGGTGCAGCAAGCAGTTAGGAAGGCAAATGGTATGTTGGCCTTCATTGCAAGAGGATTTGAGTACAGGAGCAAGGATGTCTTACTACAGTTATACAGGGCCTTGGTGAGACCACACCTGGAGTCCTGTGTGCAGTTTTGGTCTCCTTACCTCAGAAAGGATATACTTGCCAGAGAGGGAGTGCAGCGAAGGTTCACCAGACTGATTCCTGGGATGGCAGGACTGTCGTATGAGGAGAGATTGGGTCGACTAGGCCTGTATTCACTAGAGTTTAGAAGAATGAGAGGGGATCTCATTGAAACTTATAAAATTCTGACAGGGCTAGACAGACTGGATGCAGGGAGGATGTTTCCCCTGGCTGGGGGGTCTAGAACGAGGGGGTCACAGTCTCAGGATACGGGGTAGGACATTTAGGACTGAGATGAGGAGAAATGTCTTCACTCAGAGGGTGGTGAACCTGTGGAATTCTCTACCACAGAAGGCTGTGGAGGCCAAGTCACTGAATATATTTAAGAAGGAGATAGATAGATTTCTAGACACAAAAGGCATCAAGGGGTATGGGGAGAGAGCGGGAATATGGTATTGAGATAGAGGATCAGCCATGATCATATTGAATGGCGGAGCAGGCTCGAAGGGCCGAATGACCTACTCCTGCTCCTATTTTTCTATGTTTCTATGTTTCTAAGAGTACGACCCACTGAGCCACGGCCGACACAGTCCTTTAAAGGGGGCATCACTTTGTATTATTCAGCAAACCTTTTTTTGTTGCGTGCGCATAGCCCAGTGGTGAGAGTGAAACTCATTAGCCTTGTCGCGCTGTTTGTGCGTGACGTTATCACGAGGCCTCGTAGCTCCGGAGGCCTCTTCTCCCCAAATAAAATAAGTTTGGCAAAAATGTTTTCACCCGTTATCTTCCCGCCCCCGCATTGCCCCCCGCCCCCCCCCCACACAAAATGGCACTGTCGACGTGTGAATCCGGGCGGTGAGTCTCGTCGGGCCATTCGACTATGGCGGGCATCACCGGTCAGCCTGATCCCCGCCCCCTCACCGCACGTGCACTTTCCAGCAAAAGAGTCGCTCGATAGTGATCACCAGCCCCCCTCCCCCCTCTTTCCTAGCCCAAGGGTACTGAGGCAAATTGTCCTACCACAGCTACCATCGTGGATTTGATCCGTTAGCTCAGGCTGGGAATGGATCCGGAGATCACTCGGCCTGGTGGGGCTGCATATCACCGCTCCGTGTATATTTACACCCGACAGTATTATCATCCAACTTTACTCATTTTAAGGAATAAATTTATTCATTGGATGTGGGTGTCGCTGGCAAGGCCAGCATTAATTGCCCATCCCTAATTGCCCTTGAGAAGGTGGTGGTGAGCCGCCTTCTTGAACTGCTGTTCTTATTAGCAGTTTTGGTACAACTGAGTGGCCTGCTAGGCCATTTCAGAGGACAGCTAAAAGTCACATATAGGCCAGACCGGGTAAGGGCAGTAGATTTCTTTTTCTAAAGGACATTGGTGAACCAGATGGGTTTTATATAACAATCTGGTAGTATTCATGGTCACCATTACTGACAGTAGCTTTTGTCAAAGCGTCTCTTGGCGAGGTGCTTTAGGGGCGCGTAGCACGCATCCGATGAATCTTGAGGGTGTAGAACAAGAGGGCGCAGATCTCCAGCAGCAGGAAGCAGAGCGAGAGACAATACAAGATAAAGAGTAGGAAGCAAATCGACCCAAACATGTTCAGTATGTCAAGGAGGCCAGATCTTCGCTCCCGAAGGTTAGCGGTGTCTTCAGCACGGGTGGAAAGGAAGTCTGGTTGGGTGGTCACATCAAGGCTACTGATAGATGTCAGGGTCATAGAGTCAGGAGTGCTGGTTCTGCACATGTTGGATATGGCAATGTGAATGAGAGACCACCCACTCACCTCAGCGGGGCCACTACAAAGAACATCTGTATCATCAGGGACACCTTCACTGCTGTACACCTTACCCTCATTCATACTGATCCATTCAGTCAAGTATTGAATGTCACAATCACAGTACCACAAGTTGTTGTATAAATAGACGTTAAGCCCTGGACTCCTCTCAAAGAAGTCTTGAGGAATTGTTCTTAGTTCATTATTTGAGACATCAAATTTTTCCAGATATTCTAAGTTGTCCAGTGAGTTATCGGGGAATTTCTTGATGTTATTTCCAGAAAGGGTTAAGTATCTAAGATTCTCGAGTGGGTCAAAGATGTGCTCAGGAACAACCTGGATTGCGTTTCCTCTGATACTTAGCTCGTCCAACATGGGCAAGTCATTGAACGCCCCCTCGGGCAGAGCAGGTATCTTGTTGTGATCAAGGACTAGCTTTCTGAGATGTCGCAGGTTGCTGAAGTTGGGAACGTTGGTTAAGGAGTTAGACGAGAGGTCCAGCTGCTCTATTGAGAGAGGGTAATCCGGCTCAAAGTTCTGAATCTGGTTGTTGGATAGGTCGATATCACTGAGATTTGAGAGGGTTTTAAACGAGCTTAAGGAGATGGACCTGAGGGAGTTAAAGTCCAGTAGGAGGATCTCGGTTTCTAGCGGGAGAGAGTCAGGGACAGACACAAGGGACCGATGACTGCAGTTGGTCCCAACCTTTCCTGCCAAATCCCGATATTGAGCACAAACCTCCAGGGCTGGAGATGTCGTTAACCAGTGGCTGTTGAAAGTAGTCACTTGTACCCTTCCTGTAACTGTGCTTGTCTGAGGGATTATTTCAGTTGTTGTTACAACCTGACAGATTTGTTCAATTGGGAGATGAATAATCGGAGTCTCTTCCCAGGCAGATGGAGTCTGACAAACAACACTCTCAGCATCAGCCACTCCAGAACTTCTGTATATGTTACCTTCATTTAATTCAATCCATTCTCTAAAATACTGCACAGTGTCGCACTCACAGTGCCATGGGTTATTGTAGAGATAGACATAAACCAGTAGGTTGTTCTCAAAGAAGCCTTGGGGAATTGTTCTTAGTTCATTATTTGAGACATCAAGTTTTTCCAGATATTCTAAGTTGTCCAGTAAGTTATCGGGGAATTTCTTGATGTTATTTCCAGAAAGGATTAAGTATCTAAGATTCTCGAGAGGGTCAAAGATGTGCTCAGGAACAACCTGGATTGCGTTTCCTCTGATACTTAGCTCGTCCAACATGGGCAAGTCATTGAACGCCCCCTCGGGCAGAGCAGGTATCTTGTTGTGATCAAGGACTAGCTTTGTGAGATGGCGCAGGTTGCTGAAGTTGGGAACGTTGGTTAAGGAGTTAGACGACAGGTCCAGCTTTTTTATTGAGAGAGGGTAATCCGGCTCAAAGTTCTGAATCTGGTTGTTGGAAAGCTCGAGATCGTTGAGCTGTGAGAGGTTTTTAAACGAGCTTAAGGAGATGGACCTGAGGGAGTTGAAGTTCAGTAGGAGGATCTTGGTTTCTAACGGGAGAGAGTCAGGGACAGACACAAGGGACCGATGACTGCAGTTGGTTACAAAGTTTCCTGCTGAATCATAAAATGAATTGCACAGAGGAGAAGTGCGGGAGGTCCTGAATAGGTATATACAACAGAAGGTCCACAGGTATAACATCCTCGACAGCCACATCCCTAAAAGATTTAAAAAAATAAACTTTACAATTGTAACTATTGAGTTTCACTCCAATGTTCCCTCATCCTGACTTGAAGACACCGGGGGAAAAATTCAGTATCGTCCCATTTGGGGCGCCATTATCGGCCGTGCGCACAGTTTAGCGCCTGGCGCTAATTCTCGCCTCCGCCTGCAAACTTGGCTTTTATCGCCCCTGGAGGTGATTGGAGTTCGAATCCGGCCCCGGGTGACTGTCTGTGTGGAGTTTGCACATTCTCCCCGTGTCTGCGTGGGTTTCCTCCGGGTGCTCCGGTTTCCTACCACAGTCCAAAGATGTGCGGGTTAGGTTGATTTGGCTATGATAAATTGACCCTTAGTGTTGGGGGGGATTAAATACGTGGGGTTACAGGGATAGGGTGGGATATGTGTCGGTGCAGGCTCGATGGGCCGAAATGGCCTCTATCTGCACTGTGGGGATTCTGTGGTTCTGTGGTTCTGTGGAGCGCTAAATCAGGCGCTACACACCTGTCTTAAGGCGCAAAGGCAGAGGAGCGAGGCGCTACCTCAGAGCGCTGGCGAAGCTCATGTGATGTCAGTCAGCAATGGAACACAGACACAATGGCGCCGGCCAGTTCTTAAAGAGGAGGGTTGATCTTGCTCTCCATCCACATCCTGCTCATTGCAGCCTTGAATCTCGGCCTGGAGAGACCTGTACATCAAATCTGCTGGAAAGAACAATGGAGAGAACCAGGGAACGAGCTCAGAGTGCAGCCCCCACAGTCTCTTCTAAATCGATGCAGGGAAGATCAAACCAGAAAGAACCCGCAAAGTGCTGCTCAGTACCCAAAACTCCTTCACACAGCATTGAATCTCTCCAGAAATCTCTCTCTCTCTCTCTCAGAATGCGTGGTGCAAAATTTCGCCGACAAAAAAAGGCAGAAAGCAGTCGCCTTTAAATAGCGCTCCCCCAGTCCCTTCCTGACTGCAAAACGCTCCCCTCGACCTGTCGTTGCTAGCGGCAGGCGGTAAGATAGGGGGCGCCACTCAATATCCGCTCCGGGGCGCTACCGGGGCGTTGCGCACTCGACTGACGTCACGATTTGCCGGCGCAGGAGATCGTGGCGGTAGTGTTTAGTGCCGCCACAAAATGTCTAGTTAATTTCGTGAGCAGCGCAAACATCGCCGCGCCCGGGCGCTAGATGCTTTGCGCCCCATTAGCACCCTCTTAAGGCGCTAACGAGAGGCGCAATCCAACTGAATATTTCCCCCACTAACTCTAACTCATGTTGACTAGTCTTTTGAGCATTGCCACCTTAATAGGAGCGTAGACTCAGGGCTCATTTGATCGAGGTTGATAAGATGATAGAACAATAGAAACAGCTGCAGGGCATTCTGAAGGGGGAGGGCGAACAGTCAGAGGTCGTGGTTCACATTGGTACCAATGACATAAGTAGAAAGAAGGATGAGGTCCTGCAACAAGAATTTAGGGAGCTAGGTAGCAGATTAAAAAGCAGGACCTTAAAGGTTGTAATCTCTGTATTACTCCCGGTGCCACGTCCTTGTGAGTATAGGAATAGGAGGATAGAGCAGATGACTGCGTGGCTAAAGAGTTGGTGCAGGAGGGAGGGCTTTAGTTTCCTGGATCACTGGGTCTGCTTCTGGGGAAGGTGGGACCTGTACAAGTCGGACTGGTTGCACCTGAACCGGAACGGGACCAACATCCTTGCGGGGAGGTTTGCTAGTACTGTTGGGGGGGGTTTAAACTAACTTGGCAGGGGGATGGGATACGGAGTGGAGCTATAGTAGGGGGTGATGCACAGCCAAATATAGAGGAAAAAACAAGTCAGTCTGGAAGGCAGAGCAAAGATGTAACGGCACAGGGGAGTATGGCAAGGCTGGATGGCATTTATTTTAATGCAAGGAGTCTTACGAGTAAGGCAGATGAATTGAAGGTGTTGATGAACACATGGGAGTATGATATTGTTGCTATCACAGAGACATGGTTGAGGGAGGGGCAGGACTGACAGCTCAATATTCCGGGGTATAGAATCTTCAGGCGAGACAGAGGGGGGTGTAAAAGAGGAGGGGGTGTCGCAATATTAATCAAGGAGTCAATTACTGCTGTAAGGAGGGATGATATCTTAGCAGGTTCCTCTAATGAGGCCAGATGAGTAGAACTTAAAAACAAAAAGGTGGCAAGCACTTTGCTGGGAGTGTACTATAGGCCCCCAATCAGTCAGGGGGAGATAGAGGAACAGATATGTAGGCAAATCTCAGAGAAGTGTAGAAATAATAGGGTAATAATAGTAGGGGTTTCAACTTCCCCAATATTAACTCGGATAGTCAGAGTGTGAAAGGCTTAGAGGGTGCGGAATTCTTAAAGTGCATCCAGGAGAGCTTTTTGAGCCAGCATGTAGAAAGTCCTACAAGAGAGGGGGCGGTACTGGACCTAATTCTAGGGAATGTAGCCAGGCAAGTGGTAGAAGTGTCAGTAGGAGAGCATTTTGGTGACAGTGACCATAATTCGGTGAGATTTAAGCCCCGGGTGACTGTCTGTGTGGAGTTTGCATATTCTCCCCGTGTCTGCGTGGGTTTCCTCCGGGTGCTCCGGTTTCCTCCTACAGTCCAAAGATGTGCGGGTTAGGTTGATTTGGCTATGATAAATTGACCCTTAGTGTTAGGGGGGATTAAATACGTGGGGTTACGGGGATAGGGTGGGATATGTGTCGGTGCAGGCTCGATGGGCCGAAATGGCCTCTATCTGCACTGTGGGGATTCTGTGATTCTGTGATTCTGTCATGGAAAAGGACAAAGATGGACCGGAAATAAAGGTTCTAAATTGGGGGAAGGCCGATTTTAATATGATAAGGCAGGATCTGGCCAAAGTGGACTGGGATCAGCTACTTGTAGGAAAATCCACATCAGAGCAGTGGGAGTCATTCAGAAAGGAAATAGAGAGAGTACAACAGCAACATGTTCCCGTAAAGGTCAAGGGTGGAACCAACAAGTCCAGGGAACCCTGGATGTCAAGGGATATACAAGAATGGATTAGGAAAAAAGGGAGGCTTTTGCCAGATACAAAGGACTAAAAACAGTGGAAGCCCTAGAGGAGTATAGAAAGTGCAGGGGGGTACTTAAAAAAGAAATTAGGAGAGCGAAGAGGGGGCATGAAAAAACACTGGCGGGCAAAATAAAGGAAAATCCCAAGGTGTTTTCGAAGTATATTAAAGGAAAGAGTAGGGCCCATTAGGGACCAAAGTGGCAATCTGTGTGTAGAGCCAGAAGATGTAGGTGGGGTTTTAAATGAATATTTTGCATCTGTGTTCACTATGGAGAAGGACGATGTAGGCATAGAAATCCGGCAGGGGGATTGTGATATACTTGAACAAATTAGCATTGAGAGGGAGGAGGTACTAGCTGTTTTAGTGTGCTTAAAAGTGGATAAATCCCCAGGCGCAGACGAGATGTATCCCAGGCTGCTGTGTTAGGCAAGGGAGGAGATTGCAGGGGCTCTGACACAAATTTTCAGAACCTCTCTGGCCACAAGGGAGGTGCCAGAGGACTGGAGGACAGCTAACGTAGTACCATTGTTCAAGAAGGGTAGTAGGGATAAACCAGGGAATTACAGGTCAGTGAGTCTAACATCAGTGGTAGGGAAATTATTGGAAAAAATTCTGAGGGACAGAATTAGTCTCCACTTGGAGAGACAAGGATTAATCAAGGATAGTCAGCATGGCTTTGTTAGGGGGAGATCATGTCTAACCAATCTGATTGAATTTTTCGAGGGGGTGACTAGGTGTGTGGATGAGGGTAGTGCAGTTGATGTAGTCTACATGGACTTCAGTAAGGCTTTTGACAAAGTCCCGCATGGGAGACTGGTCAAGAAGGTAAGAGCCCATGGGATCCAGGGCAATTTGGCACATTGGATCCAAAATTGGCTTAGTGGCAGGAGGCAGAGGGTGATGGTCGAAGGTTGTTTTTGTGACTAGAAGCCTGTGTCCAGTGGTGTACCACAGGGATCGGTGCTTGGTCCCTTGCTGTTTGTAGTGTACATTAATGATTTAGATATGAATGTAGGAGGTATGATCAGTAAGTTCGCAGATGACAAGAAAATTGGTGGAGTGGTAAATAGCGAGGAGGGAAGCCTCAGGCTACAGGACGATATAGACGGGTTGGTCAAATGGGCAGAACAGTGGCAAATGGAATTTAACCCTGAAAAGTGTGAGGTGATGCATTTTGGGAGGACTAACAAGGCAAGGGAATACACAATGAATGGTAGGACCCTAGGAAGGACAGAGGATCAAAGGGACCTTGGTGTGCATGTACATAGATCCCTGAAGGCAGCAGGACAGCTAGATAAGGTGGTTAAGAAAGCATATGGGATACTTGCCTTCATTAGCCGAGGCATGGAATATAAGAGCAGGGAGGTTATGATGGAGCTGTACAAAACGCTAGTTAGGCCACAGCTGGAATACTGTGTGCAGTTCTGGTCACCACACTATAGGAAGGATGTGATTGCATTGGAGAGGGTGCAGAGGGGATTCACCAGGATGTTACCTGGGCTGGAGCGCTTCAGCTATGAAGAGAGACTGGACAGGCTGGAGTTGTTTTCCTTAGAGCAGAGAAGGCCGAAGGTGGACCTGATTGAGGTGTACAAAATTATGAGGGACATAGATAGGGTAGATAGAAAGGAACTTTCCCCCTTAGTAGAGGGGTCAATAACCAGGGGGCATAGTTTCAAGGTAAGGGGCAGGAGGTTTAGAGGGGATTTGAGGAAAAACTTTTTCACCCAGAGGTTGGTTGGAATCTGGAACTCACTGCCTGAAAGGGTGGTAGAGGCAGGAACCCTCACAACATTCAAGAAGCATTTAGGTGAGCACTTGAAACGCCATAGCATACAAGGCTACGGACCAAGTGCTGGAAAATGGGATTAGAATAGACAGGGCTTGATGGCCGGCGCGGACACGATGGGCTGAAGGGCCTCTTTCTGTGCTGTATGACTCTATGGGGGAAAAATTAGGTCGCGCCCCATTTGGGGCGCAAATATCGTCTGGATGCAAATATTAGCGCCTGGCGCTAATTATCGGCACTGACTGGAAACTTCACTTTTACCGCCCCGGGAGGTGAGTGGAGCGCTAAATCAGGCGCTGCACACCTGTCTTAAGGCGCAAAGGCCAAGGAGTGAGGCGCTACCTCAGAGCGCTGGCGAAGCTCATGTAATGTCAGTCAGCAATGGAACACACACACAATGGCACGGGCCAGTTCTTAAAGGGGATGGTTAATCTTGCTTTCCATCCACATCCTGTTCATTGCAGACTTGAATCTCGGCCTGGAGAGACTTGCACATCAAATGTGCTGGAAAGAACAATGGAGAGTACCAGGCAAAGAGCTCAGAGTGCAGCTCCCACAGTCTCTGCTAAATCGATACAAGGAATGGCAAATCAAAATGAACCTGCAAAGTGCTGCTCAGTACCCAAAACTCCTTCACACAACGTTGAATCTCTCCAGAAGTCTCTCCCTCTCTCTCTCAGAATGCGTAGTTCAAAAATGCCACCAACAATAAAAGACAGGAAGAGGCCCCCTTTAAATAGCGCCCCCCCCCAGCCCCACAGCGATTGATAGCGTTCCAGTCTTCTGGTCATTGGATGCGCCAGGCGGTAAGGCAGGGGGCGCCACTCAATTTCCGCTCCGGGGCGCCACAAGGGCGTTGCACCATGGAATGACGTCACAATCTGCGCGCGCAGGTGGTCGCAGCGGTAAAGTTTAGCGCCGCCGCACAATCTCTAGTTAAGTTCCCGAGCGGCGCAAACATCGCTGCGCCCGGGCGTTAGCGGCTTTGCGCCCCATTAGCGCCCTCTTAAGGCGCTAACGGGAGGCGCAACCAACTGAATTTTTACCCCTATGACTCTAAATTTACGGCACAGAAGGAGGCCATTTTGGTCCATTGTGTCTGTGCCGATCGCAAAAGAGCTAAACCGCCTAATCCCACTTTCCAGCTCTTGGTCCGTAGCTCTGTAGGTTACGGCTCTTCAAGTGCATATCCAAGCACTTTTTAAATGTGGTGAGGGTTTCTGCCTCTACCACCCTTTCAGGCAGTGAGTTCCAGACCCCCACCGCCCTCTGGTTTTATTCGTTTATGGGATGTGGGCGTCGCTGGCAAGGCCGGCATTTATTGCCCATCCCTAGTTGCCCTTGAGAAGGTGGTGGTGAGCCACCTTCTTGAACCGCTGCAGTCCGTGTGGTGAAGGTGCTCCCACAGTGCTGTCAGGGAGGGAGTTCCAGGATTTTGACCCAGCGACGATGAAGGATCGGTGATATATTTCTAAGTCAGGATGGTGTGTGACTTGGAGGGGAACTTGGAGGTGGTGGTGTTCCCATGCTCCTGCTGCCCTTGTCCTTCCAGGTGGAAGAGGTCGCGGGTTTGGGAGGTGCTGCCGAAGAAGCCTTGGCGAGTTGCTGCAGTGCATCTTGTAGATGGTGCACACTGCAGCCACGGTGCGCCGGTGGTGGAAGGAGTGAATGTTTAAGGTGGGGGATGGGGTGCCAATCAAACGGGCTGCTTTGTCCTGGATGGTGTCGAGCTTCTTGAGTGTTGTTGGAGCTGCACTCATCCAGGCAAGTGGAGAGTATTCCGTCACACTCCTGACTTGTGCCTTGTAGATGGTAGAAAGGCTTTGGGGAGTCAGGAGGTGAGACACTCGCTGCAGAATACCCAGCCTCTGACCTGCTCTTGTTGCCACAGTATTAATGTGGCTGGTCCAGTTAAGTTTCTGGTTAATGGTGATCCCCAGGATGTTGATAGTGGGGGATTCGGCGATGGTAATGCCATTGAATGTCAAGGGGAGGTGGTTAGACTATGCTTGTTGGAGAAGAAATTTCCCCTCAAATCTCCTCTAAATCTCCTACCGATTACTTTAAATCTATGCCCTCTGGTTGTCGACCACTCTGTTAAGGGAAATAGGTCCTTCCTATCCACTCTATCTCGGCCCCTCATAATTTTATACACCTCAATAAGGTCTCCACTCAGCCTCTTCCGTTCCAAAGAAAACAACCCCAGCCTATCCAATCTTTCCTCATAGCTAAAATTCTCCAGTCCAGGTAACATCCTTGTAAATCTCCTCTGTACCCTCTCCAGAGCAATCACATCTTTCCTGTAATGTGGTGACCAGAACTGCACGCAGTATTCTAGCTGCGGCCTAACTAGTGTTTGATACAGTTCAAGCATAGCCTCCCTGCTCTTGTATTCTGTGCCTCGGCTAATAAAGGCAAGTATCCCATATGCCATTTTAACCACCTTATCTACCTGGCCTGCTACCTTCAGGGATCTGTGGACATGCACTCCAAGCTCCCTCTGATCCTCCGCACTTCTCAGTGTCCTACCATTTAATGTGTATTCCCTTTCCTTGTTAGCCCTCCCCAAATGCATTACCTTATACTTCTCCAGATTGAATTCCATTTGCCACTGTTCTGCCCACCTGACCAGTCCATTGATATCTTCCTGCAGTCTACAGCTTCCTTCTTCATTATCAACCACACGGCCAATTTTAGTATCATCTGCAAACTTCATCATCATACTTCCTACCTTCGAGTCTAAGTCTGATGAAGGGGTTAGTTTGTGTTGGTGCCCACGGATTGTTTCAACTGTGTCGGTTAGGGAGGACCAGGGGTCACAATTTCAAGTTGTGTAAAGGCCAGATCGAGGTTAGAGGTTGGGAGGTTCTTTCTCCAGAGAATAGCGGGCCTCTGGAACAGGCCGCTGAGTTGAGCGGTGGACACCGATTCTCTGAATTCCTCCAAGCGAGAGCCGGACCTGTTTCTGGCTGGGGCGGAGACCACCTCGTACAAGAGGTGGGTACCTGGTATCGTTAATCGGGGCCAGCGCGATCTCCTGGACTAGTTTCAATCAGCTAAGGGGGTCGGAGAGGAATTGCCCAGATTTCTCCACCCGCACCCACCGTCAACCCCACCCCCCCCAACCTCTCTAGGAAGTCACACAGCTTCCGGGTGAAGTGGAAAGTGTCTGTATTTTAAAATAAGCGCCTCGATTTTAAAATTCTCATCCTTGTTTTCAAATCTCTCCATGGCCTGGCCCCTCCCTATCTTTGTAATCTCCTTCAGCCCCACAATCCTCCGAGATCTCTGTGCTCCTCTAATCCTGGCCTCTTGAGCGTCTCTGATTATAATCGATCCTCCATTGGTGGCCGTGCTTTCAGCTCCCAAGGCCCTAAGCTCTGGAATTCCCAGCCTAAACATCTCCGCCTCTCTACCTCTCTTCTCCTTTAAGACGCTCCTTAAAACCTGCCTCTTTGACCAAGCTTTTGGTCACCTGCCCTAATATCTCCTTATGTGGCTCAGTGTCAAATTTTGTTTTATAACGCTACTGTGAAGCGCCTTGGGAAGGTTGACTAGAATCATAGAATGGTTACAGCACAGAAGGAGGCCATTCGGCCCATCGAGCCCGGGCTCTTCTGCCAATCACCTTAAATCTGTGTCCTCTGGTTCTCGACCCTTCCGCCAATGGGAACAGTTTCTCTCTATCTACTCTGTCCAGACCCCTCATGATTTTGAACACCTCTATCAAATCTCCTCTCAATCTTCTCCAATCTATTCAAATAACTGAAGTCCCTCATTCCTGGAATCATTCTTGTAAATCTTTTCTGCACCCTCTCTAAGGCCTTCACATCCTTCCTAAAGTGCGATGCCCAGAATTGGACACAATACTCCAGTTGAGGCCGAACCAGTGTTTTATAAAGGTTCATCATAACTTCCTTGCTTTTGTACTCTGTGCCTCTATTTATGAAGCCCAGGATCCCTTATGCTTTTCTAACCGCTTTCTCAACCTGCCCTGCCACCTTCAATGATTTGTGGACATATACCCCCAGGATTCTCTGTTCGTGCACCCCCTTTAGAATTGTACCCTTTAGTTTATATTGCCTCTCCTCGTTCTTCCCACCAAAATGTATCACTTCGCACTTTTCTGCATTAAATTTAATCTGCCACATGTCCAACAATTCCACCAGCCTGTCTATGTCCTCTTGAAGTCTATCACTCTCCTCCTCACTGTTCACTGTACTTCCAAGTTTTGTGTCATCTGCAAATTTTGAAATTGTGCCCTGTACACCCAAGTCCAAGTCATTAATATATATCAAGAAAAGCAGTGGTCCTAGTACCGATCTCTGGGGAACACCACTGTATACCTTCCTCCAGTCCAAAAAACAACCGTTCACCACTACTCTCTGCTTCCTGTCACTTAGCCAATTCCCTATCCATGCTGCCACTGTCCGTTTTATTCCATGGGCTTCAACTTTGCTGGCAAGCCTATTATGTGGCAGTTTGTCAAACGCCTTTTGGAAGTCCATGTACACTACATCAACCGCATTACCCTCATCGACCCTCTCTGTTAACTCATCAAAACACTCAATCAAGTTAGTTAAACACGATGTGTCTTTGACAAATCCGTGCTGGCTTTCCTTAATTAATCCACACTCATCCAAGTGACTTTTAATTTTGTCCCGGGATTATTGTTTCTAAAAGCATCTCCACTACCGAGGTTAAACTGGCTGGCCTGTAGTTGCTGGGTTTATCCTTACACCCTTTTTTGCTCAAAGGTGTAACATTTGCAATTCTCCAGTCCTCTGGCACCAGGCGTTGCTGGACTGGGAGCCAATGTAGGTCAGCGAGCACAGCGGGGGTGAACGGGACTCGGTGCGAGTGAGGATACGGGCAGCAGAGTTTTGGATGAGCTCAAGTTTACGGAAGGTGCTCTCTGTCTCAGCAGTGACATTTTTTATCTGCACCGGGTAAATAGAAGAGCAGAATGTTCGAACAATTCCCTATCTGACCACTGTCACTCTCCATATCGGAGACAGGAAAGCACCCAGTCCTTTGCAAGTCCAATGTTAATTCTGATATGATGACTGTGCGCTGGCTGCCTCACGAAGAAACGAGATAACTTACTTCCTTAGTCAGACCGCAGCTAGTTTTGGTGCCCCGGCCGATATTTATCCCTCAACCAACATCGCTAAAAACAGATGATGTGGTCATTATCTCAACGCTGTTTGTGGGAGCTTGCTGTGCGTCAATCGGGTGCTACATTTCCTACATATTGGTTGAGGGATAAATATTGGCCCAGGACACCAGGGAGATCTCCCCTGCTTTTCTTCGAAATAGTGGCCGTGGGATCTTTTACGTCCACCTGAGAGGGCAGACCGTGGTTTGACGTCTCATCCGAAAGATGGCACCTCCAACAGTGCAGCACTCCCTCAGCACTGGCACTGGGAGTGTCAGCCTGGATTTTGTGCTCAGGTCTCTGGAGTAGGACTTGAACCCACCACCTTCTGACTGCAGACAGGCACGAGTGCTACCAACTGAGCCTGGCGTTGTTGTATTACTTTGGGTTAACTTGGCCCAATCGAGAGCCTGCTTAGCTGCGCCCCACAAAGGGAAATCACAAGCTAATCATTATTGAAGAGTAGGGAGAGGTAGTGAGGCCAGTTAAATCTATCTAGAACACATAAAGGCAAGTCACTAAGATAAATGGCCTCATCACTTCATCACACAGAACAATAAAACTCTAACTTACAGCTACAGAATGCACTGCAGCAACTCGCCAAGGCTTCTTCAACAGCACCTCCCAAACCCGCGACCTCTACCACCTAGAAGGACAAGGGCAGCAGGCGCATGGGAACACCACCACCTCCAACTTCCCCTCCAAGTCACACACACCATCCTGACTTGGAGATATATTGGCCGTTCCTTCATCATCGCTGGGTCAAATTCTTGGAACTCCCTCCCTAACAGCACTGTGGGAGCACCTTCACCACACGGACTGCAGCGGTTCAAGAAGGCGGCTCACCACCACCTTCGCAAGGGCAACTAGGGATGGGCAATAAATGCCATACTTGCCAGTGATGCCCATATCCCATGAACGAATAAAAAAAAACCCTAACACAATGAGTGAGGTAAATGATCAATGTATCAGTTCCCTGATAGGACATGTCGGGAGAATACACACACACACACCACACACACACACACCACACACACACACACACACACACACACCACACACACACACACACCACACACACACACACACACACACCACACACACACACACCACACACACACACAGAGGGTCGATTCATACAGGGACAAGCATAAAGGGCAGGAGCATATGGGCAATCCTGCAATTCAAAGAACCTATGAACTCAGAAAGGAATGATGGAACGCTACTGTGAATTGTATATTATAAACAGTACAACAACAACCTGTATTTATACAGCACCTTTAACGTAGTAAATCGTCCCAAGGTGCTTCACAGGAACGATTATCAAACTAAATTTGACCCCGAGCCACCTCAGGAGATATTAGGGTGGATGACCTTGGTCAAAGAGGTAGGTTTTAAGGAGCGTCTTAAAGGAGGAGAGAGAGGCGGAGATGTTTAGGGAGGGAATTCCAGAGTTTAGGCAGCTGAAGGCACGGCCGCCAATGGTGGGGCGATGGAAATCGTGGATGCGCAAGAGGCCAGAATTGGAGGAGCGCCGAGATCTCGGGGGGTTGTGGGGCTGTAGGAGGTTACAGAGATAGGGAGGGGGGCCGAGGCCGTGGATGGGTTTGAAAACAAGGCTGAGAATTTTAACATCGAGGCGTTCCTCAACCGGGAGCCAATGCCAACAAAGGATTTAAAAATACAATGATCGAATCTTGGAGTTCAAACAACAGTAAATGAGGGTGTCCGGGGCGGGTTGGGAAACTATGGGGAATGGGAATACAGTGGATTGGACACTGAGCGTTCACATCTGGGATCGAGGTTCAAATCCAATCCAAACTAATGGGATGATAGTCTTCTGTCTGCTGGCTGCAAGAGTTCTACATGAAATGTGTTGGGCAGCGTCGACACAGCATAAAAGAGGCTTGAGTTAGGCACGAATCTCACTCAAGAGGTCTCCTTGCCTAAGGAAGGACATGCTTGCCTTAGAGGGAGTGCAACGAAGATTCATTAGACTGATCCCTGGGATGAGAGGACTGTCCTACGAGAAGAGATTGAGTAGACTATGCCCATATTCTCTAAAGTTTAGAAGAATGAGAGGTGATCTCATTGAAACGTGTAAAATTCTTCGAGGGCTTTTACAAAAAGGTAGATGCGGAGACGTTGTTTCCCCCTGGCTGGAGAGTCTAGAACCAGGGTAAGGGGTTCCCAGCTGCTATCTCCCTCAACTTCCGACCAACAAACAAAACCCAGACCGACGGTTAAAGTATAAACCTGTGCTTACCGGAACCGTTCTCCAGTGGGGCTGTTCTGAGCTTCTCCAGGAACGCTGTCCCTTATCGCGTAGCGGGAAGTGCTGCTTCCAGGGACAGCTGGCCGGGAAAAGGACTCCCGAAACTCAACTGGCTTCAAACCAGCCGGGAGAATGTTCGTCTTCGAGCGCAAGCGTCCTTTTGAACTGATACACACGAGGAAGCCCCACCTCCCCAACCACCCCGCCCCGCCCCCGTCAGTATCTTTCTTGTACAAAAGGAAATGCGAGAAACCCACAGACATCACTCAAATATCACTTTAAAAAGAAACCACTTCGCAGGCAAATTCTGTGCAACAACATTAATATAAAGACTGGAATTCATATAGCGCCTTCCACCACCTCGGGGATGTCCCAAAGCGCTTCACAGCCAATGAAGCACAGTCACTGTTGTAATGTGGGGAACGCGCCAGCCAATTTGCGCACAGCAAGATCCCACAAACGACGATGTGATGAACGAGAGTCTGTGATGTTGGTTGAGGGATAATTATTGGCCCCAGGACACCAGGGAGAACTCCCCCTTGCTCTTAGCAATAATGCAATTGGATCTTTTACCACCGTCCGAGGGGGCAGACGGGGCTTCGGTCTAACGTCTCGTCGATCGATCTGTTGCTAAATTTGAAAGCGATGTGAAGTCATCTCCGGTCCTCATCCCTCACCTGAAATTTTAAATTGTTGCCATGCGTCGAGATTTGGCCCAGAGGGGGTTTTTGATGATGAATTTAGATTATAGAGAGGGGTGGCCTGGGGCCTGGCTTTCCAGGATAGTGACCACACCTTCTACTCCCTCGAAACTGAGGACTGAGACGAGGAGAAACTTCTTCACTCAGAGGGTGGTGAACCTTTGGAATTCTCTGCCCCAGAGGGCTGTGGAGGCTCAGTCGTTGAGTATATTCAAGACGGAGATCAATAGATTTTTGAATATTAAGGGATCAAGGGATATGGGGATAGTGCAGGGCAACACGGTGGCATAGTGGTTAGCACTGGTGCCTCACAGCGCCAGTGACCCGGGTTCGAATCTGGCCTCGGGTGACTGTCTGTGTGGAGTTTGCACATTCTCCCCGTGTCTGCGTGGGTTTCCTCCGGGTGCTCCGGTTTCCTCCCACAGTCCAAAAATGTGCGGGTTAGGTTGATTTGGCTATGATAAATTGACCCTTAGTGTTAGGGGGGGATTAAATACGTGGGGTTACGGGGATAGGATGGGATATGTTAGGGGGAATTAAATACGTGGGGTTACGGGGATAGGGTGGGATGTGTGTCGGTGCAGGCTCGATGGGGATTCTGTGTGAGAAAGCAGGGACAGGGTACTGGATTTGGATGATCAGCCATGATCGTATTGAATGGTGGAGCAGGCTCGACGGGCCGAATGGTCTACTCCTGCTCCTAGTTTCTATGTTTCTATAGGATAAAGTGGAGATGAGGTAGAAGATCAGTCATGATCTCATTGAATGGCGGAGCAGGCTCGAATGGCCTACTCCTGCTCCTATTTCTTATGTTCTTATGAAAAGTCCGAGCCTAGATTGGGGTGGGCCAGCAGAATCCCAAAGGGCCCCCGAAGTCACCGTGGTTTTCTGACTCTCACCCCCAGAGGAGAGCGACAGGAACGGTTCACAGCTGAAAGAACCTCAGGTTGGATGGAGGACTTTGGTCCGTCTACTTTAGGGCAGCGTAGACTTAGAGGTGTGTAGTTTTCAAAAGCTCTTATAATAATTTGTCCATGACGACACAAACCACTCTGGGTCCAGCTATATTGTGTTTCAGTAAAACAGGTTTATTAAGCATTAAACATCCAGTACAAAGAAGTAATACTTAACAAGAAGATAGTCGCAGTCTGTTCATCGAACCCTGGCATTCCTTCCGAGTGACTGCGGCGCGGTCTCTTTAACTCTTGCTGTGTTCTGTTGACTCAAGTTTCTCTTCCTCTGGTTTCGCGCTGCTTTCAGTATTCAATAGCTGTTCCTTTATACCTTTTTCTCCCCCTTCAAAATACATAGCAACTTGCAGCTGCTTAGGCTATCGCACCATGCTGACCTTCACAAGTACGGTCTATGATTCCCTCCCCTTTTCTGCTGTGAGCTTTGAGGATGAGAACTTTTACAGAGCTAGACGTCCCATGAATTACGACAGAGGTCTTTTGCCTTTCCCATAGCCCATTATCTAGACTGGTCTGAAACTTCAGCGATGAGGGATGTTAGGTATTGAAAACCCTCTATCTTACTTTGAGACTTAATGTTTTGTCCTTCACTGGCTTCTTGTTTTTAATATAACAGAAAATCTACACGACCTCAGCACTATTCTCGCAGTTATCATAATGTTGGCTTAATTTTACCATCATGCTTTGCTTCCCAGCCATTCGCCATTTTATACAGGCTTTTTAGGTTTTTAACAAACAATTTCACATATTATAGTTATTTAATAATGCTTACAAAATCTGAACAATGTTTACTAAATCCTACAGGTCCACTCTATCCTACAGGTGACCTGATAAAGATCTATCGGATAAGGAAAGGGCTGGGATAGTGTGCCTATTGAGAGATTATTCCAATTTCACAGATGGGGGAGGACCTGGGAACATGAGTTTTAAAGTCTGTAAGAGTAGGAATAGACTGGGATGTTGGGCGGCTCTTTTCCCAGAGAGTCGTGCCCCTCTGGAATGTGTTGCCAATTAAGAGAGGTGGGTGCTGACTCTCTGCATTGCCTTCAAGAGGGAGCTGGAGTGGTTCCTTACTGGGGCAGAGACTGAAGGGATAATTACAAGTCTTAGCCCTTTTCGGGCTACCCCAGATCAGGCGTATTCCCCAGACGTTCACCTTCAACTAAAGTTAAAGATAGCCGAATTCTATAAGACGCTTAATTGGGTCTAAAGGTCAGACTACCTCTACCAAAAGGAAAGGAACGACGTGAAGATGTTACCGTCTTCCGGATAGCACTTTTAACAAGTTTAACTAGACTGTAACCTTCCAGATACCACCCAGAATTCTGCAACTCCTTTGAGTGTACAGAAATTGAGTTCGCGAGTTTATACAGAAATACTCTGTGAGACAATTCTAAAAATATATAGATTTATTAAAGAACCGACATTCAGTTAACAGCTGGTAAGTCAATCGCGACTTTAATAGTTCAAAATACAAATAGCTTACATTTTCTTATTCTCAGAGATCCTTATTCTCAAATCTTAACTTCGTTACATTTCCACACTTCTACTTATTTCTTAATCCAGAATATCCACCAAAATCAAATACCTTGATTACCCGAGACTCAGAGTTGTAAACTTACAGTCCGTGTTACCCCGTTCAGCGACTTCTGACTTTTCATCTGAAAAGCTCTTATTTTTATACTCTTTTTTAGTGGTATTTTCTTTGACGTATTCTGCTGATGTAAACTAATTGTCTCTAGTCATTCTTTGCTGACTTTCTTCTATTCTTTACTGTCATTTCAGCTGTTGCTTTTAGACTTCTGTCTCCTGTTCAGGTGTTTCAAAAACGTATCATTTTTATGGTTATTATTGATTTATCTATTTGATGCTATTCTTAGGAAGTCTTTCTATTGAATTTCTAATATCACTTAACTACTTGTAAGCCAGATGTCGTGACTCCTAACTATTCCATTTTCAATACAAACACAATGTAATTGCTTGGTGTCATCTATTGATATTATGGGCCGAAAATTCATCCCGGTGCGCGAGAGTACGCACTGCGTACTCTCGCGTATTCCCACTCCAATTGCCGGTTTTCTGCATGCCCTGCGCATGCGCTGAAAACCGGCAATTGCTCTTTTGAAAAGGGGGCGGGTCCTGGGTGCATCGCGTGCGCGCTACAGGCTGCGCGCATGCTGTGCACTTCATGCTTTGGACGCGCAGGTAAGTACGGAAGATTTTGGAAATGGAAAAAGGAGGAGTAAGACCCACTTTTAACAAGGTAAGTAGTGAATTAAGTATTTTTTTGAATTTTTTTTAACAGGTATATCTTTTTTAGAGACTTTAAAGACAGGTAAGTTTATTTTTATAACTTTTTAAAAGATTTTAAATTTTTTCAAAAATTTAATTTTTTATTTAAAATGGTTAATTTATTTAACTATACTTATTTTATTAATGTGATGGTTTTTTTTTAAATTTAATTGAGGTTTAGCTGTTATTTTGGGGGGGTGTAAGATTCATAGATTTCACAGCACGTATGTGAAACTTATGAATGGAAGATGGTGTGCTGCCATTGGCTCTAACTGAGTCACGTGATCCCACAGCTCGCACGAATTCACTACGCCGGTGGGATACGCAAGCACTGCCCGGCTGATGTCTGGAACATCAAGTTCGTGCGAGCTGGATCTGAAAAAGCACAAGCGAGGTGAGAGATCGCGGGGAAGCCTTACCCCCGCGGGAACAGAGCGAGATCAATTTCTGGGCCATAATTTTCAAAGCCTTCCTATTTGTACCTTTTACAACTTGTAAACACTTCATCTAGGGTGTTCCATGCATTTCTTATTTACTTCAATTGGTTGTATTAAGAATCATGTCTCCTGTTTCTAAGTTTAACATAAAACTATTTTACGGCAGGTATCTCTTTTACTTCATCTCAGTTTTTCAAACTTGGGTCATTCCATTGTGTTGATTCCAATGTTCAGACACAGAGGAACCTTCAGCCTGCTGTTTCAATAGGGCCTTGTCTTTGTATTTACATGATGCGGAGATGCCGGTGTTGGACTGGGCTGGACAAAAATGAGAAGTCGCACAACACCAGGTTATAGTCCAACAGTTTTATTTGAAATCACGAGCTTTCGGAGCGCTGCTCCTTCGTCAGGTGAAGTCAGGGAATACAAATCAGATACAAAGCATATATAGACAGAGAACAATGTGCTTCTGACTGCCTTCCATCACCCACCTCATTGTCTTAGCTGTATTTTGCTGTGTCTTTGATGTAATGCCTTCCTGACTGATTGTATCTCTGCCGAGGTGTGATGGAGGGCAGTCAGAAACACATTGTTCTCTGTCTATATATGCTTTGTATCTGATTTGTATTCCCTCACTTCACCTGACGAAGGAGCAGCGCTCCGAAAGCTCGTGATTTCAAATAAAATTGTTGGACTATAACCTGGTGTTGTGCGACTTCTCATTTTTGTATTTACAAACATTTCCCATTTCAAAGCTTGTGATGTTTTACAGCTGTATTAACAACTGATCTTTATCTCATAAGCCTGTATTTCTGTTTTATGGCCTGTGTCGCCGAGGCTTTCAGATTTTTAACCCCAGTTTGTCATGTTTTATCATCAAATCTGTTTATAGGATGATGTATTTCTTGGAATATGGCTATTTCCTTCACAAGATCGCATCATAGAGACAGTGAGCGGTTTTACAGGTTACACTTGGACCATGTGATCTCCTGCCCTGGTATTGATCGCCTGAGGGGGTCGGAGAGTAATTTTCCAGGGTATTTTTGGAGCTGGGATATTTTGGAGATGAAAAGGCTGCGGTGGGTGTGTGGGGGAGGGGTGTGAGGGGAGAGGGCAGGAGGAAGTGCTAAGTTATGATGCTCCGGCCATTGCTGAGTGTGAGGCAGGCTTGACGGACCAGCTGATCTTTTCCTGCCCCCTCGATTTTGTATTTGTTATTTCTGGAGACCCAAGAATGACATTTTTGATTTCCCCTCCGCTAGATGACACAGGGTCATTCAGAAGCTAGGCCGTGAGTTCCCCCCGCCTCCCTCGTGTACAGTAAACTTGAAAGCCACTGGTCAGGCCAGTGGGGGTTACTCAACCACAGGGAGCCCCTTGTCAGAATTGGCAGGAGAGAAAGAGAGAGCCTGCTGCCTCTAGACCTGACTATTCCAACGCACTCCTGGCCGGCCACCCACATTCTACCCTCTGTGAACTTGAGGTCATTAAAAACTCTGCTGTGTCCGAACTCATACCAAGTCCCGTTCACCCATCTCCCCTCTGCTCGCTGACCTACATTGGCTCCCGGTTAAGCAACACTTCCATTTTAAAACTCTCATCCTTGTGTTCAAATCCCTCCATGGCTTCGTCCCCCCTCCCTATCTCTGTAACCTCCTCCACCCCTACAGCCCTCCGAGATATCTGCGCTCCTCCAGTTCTGGCCTCTTGCTTGTCTGAGGGACTATTTCAGTTGTTGTCACAACCTGACAGATTTGTTCAATTGGGAGATGAATAATTGGAGTCCCTTCCCAGGCAGATGGAGTCTGACAAACAACACTCTCAGAATCAGCCTCCCCAGAACTTCCGTATATGTTACCTTCATTTAATTCAATCCATTCTCCAAAATACTGTACAGTGTCGCACTCACAGTGCCATGTGTTATTATAGAGATAGACATAAGGCAGTAGGTTGTTCTCAAAGAAGTCTTGGGGAATTGTTCTTAGTTCATTATTTGAGACATCAAATTTTTCCAGATATTCTAAGTTGTCCAGTGAGTTATCGGGGAATTTCTTGATGTTATTTCCAGAAAGGGTTAAGTATCTAAGATTCTTGAGAGTGTCAAAGATGTGCTCAGGAACAACCTGGATTGCGTTTCCTCTGATGCTTAGCTCGTCCAACATGGGCAAGTCATTGAACGCCCCCTCGGGCAGAGCAGGTATCTTGTTGTGATCAAGGACTAGCTTTCTGAGATGGCGGAGGTTGCTGAAGTTGGGAACTTTGGTTAAGGAGTTAGACGAGAGGTCCAGCTTCTCTATTGAGAGAGGGTAATCCGGCTCAAAGTTCTGAATCTGGTTGTTGGATAGGTCGATATCATTGAGTTTTGAGAGGGTTTTAAACGAGCTTAAGGAGATGGACCTGAGGGAGTTAAAGTCCAGTAGGAGGATCTTGGTTTCTAACGGGAGAGAGTCAGGGACAGACACAAGGGACCGATGACTGCAGTTGGTCCCTGCTGAATCATAAAATGAATTGCACAGAGGAGAAGTGAGGGAGGTCGTGAATAGGTATATACAACAGAAGGTCCACAGGTATAACATCCTCGACAGCCACATCCCTAAAAGATTAAAAAAAATAAACTTTACAATTGTAACTATTGAATTTCACTCCAATGTTCCCTCATCCTGACTTGAAGACACTAACTCTAACTCATGTTGACTAGGGATCTGTGGACATGCACTCCAAGGTCCCTTTGATCCTCTGCACTTCTCAGTGTCCTACCATTTATTGTGTATTCCCTTGCCCTGTTAGCCCTCCCCAAATGCATTACCTTACACTTCTCCGGATTGAATTCCATTTGCCACTGTTCTGCCCACCTGACCGGTCCATTGATATCTCCCTGCAGTCTACAGCTTCCTTCATCATTATCAACCACACGGCCAATTTTAGTATCATCTGCAAACTTCTTAATCATACTTCCTACCTTCGAGTCTAAGTCTGATGAAGGGATTTGATTGTGTTGGTGCCCACGGATTGTTTCAATTGTGTCGGTTAGGGAGGACCAGGGGTCACAATTTCAAGTTGTGTAAAGGCCAGATCTAGGTTAGAGGTTGGGAGGATCTTTCTCCAGAGAATAGCGGGCCTCTGGAACAGGCCGCTGAGTCGAGGGGTGGACACCGATTCGCTGAATTCCTCCAAGCGAGAGCCGGACCTGTTTCTGGCTGGGGCGGAGACCACCTCGTACAAGAGGTGGGTACCTGGTATCGTTAATCAGGGCCAGCGCGATCTCCTGGACTCGTTTCAATCAGCTAAGGGGGTCGGAGAGGAATTGTCCAGATTTCTCCACCCGCACCCACCGTCAACCCCACCCCCCCAACCTCTCTAGGAAGTCACACAGCTTCCGGGTGAAGTGGAAAGTGTCTGTATTTTAAAATAAGCGTCTCGATTTTAAAATTCTCATCCTTGTTTTCAAATCTCTCCATGGCCTGACCCCTCCCTATCTCTGTGATCTCCTCCAACCCCACAATCCTCCGAGATATCTGCGCTCCTCCAATCCTGGCCTCTTGAGCGTCCCTGATTTCAATCGATCCTCCATTGGTGGCCGTGCTTTCAGCTCCCAAGGCCCTAAGCTCTGGAATTCCCAGCCTAAACATCTCCGCCTCTCTACCTCTCTTCTCCTTTACACCTACCTCTTTGAACAAGCTTTTGGTCACCTGTCCTAATATCTCCTTATGTGGCTCGGTGTCAAATTTTGTTTTATAACACTCCTGTGAAGCACCTTGGGAAGGTTGACTAGAATCATAGAATGGTTACAGCACAGAAGGAGGCCATTCGGCCCGTCGAGCCCGGGCTCTCCTGCCAATCACCTTAGTTCCTTAATTAATCCACACTTATTCAAGTGACTTTTAATTATTGTTTCTAAAAGCATCCCCACTACCGAGGTTAAACTGGCTGGCCTGTAGTTGCTGGGTTTATCCTTGCACCCTTTTTTGCTCAAAGGTGTAACATTTGCAATTCTCCAGTCCTCTGGCACCAGGCGTTGCCGGACTGGGAGCCAATGTAGGTCAGCGAGCACAGCGGGGGTGAACGGGACTCGGTGCGAGTGAGGATACGGGCAGCAGAGTTTTGGATGAGCTCAAGTTTACGGAGGGTGCTCTCTGTCTCAACAGTGACATTTTTTATCTGCACCGGGTAAATAGAAGAGCAGAATGTTCGAACAATTCCCTATCTGACCACTGTCACTCTCCATATCGGAGACAGGAAAGCACCCAGTCCTTTGCAAGTCCAATGTTAATTCTGACATGATGACTGTGCGCTGGCTGCCTCACAAAGAAACGAGATAACTTACTTCCTTAGTCAGACCGCAGCTAGTTTTGGTGCCCCGGCCGATATTTATCCCTCAACCAACATCGCTAAAAACAGATGATGTGGTCATTATCTCAACGCTGTTTGTGGGAGCTTGCTGTGCGTAAATCGGGTGCTGCGTTTCCTACATGTTGGTTGAGGGATAAATATTGGCCCAGGACACCAGGGAGATCTCCCCTGCTCTTCTTCAAAATAGTGGCCATGGGATCTTTTACGTCCACCTGAGAGAGCAGACGGGGCCTCGGTTTAATGTCTCATCCGAAAGACGGCACCTCCGACAGTGCAGCGCTCCCTCAGCACTGGCACTGGGAGTGTCAGCCTAGATTTTGTGCTCAGGTCTCTGGAGTGGGGCACAACCCTCCGACACCTCCTCCTACCTCCGCCTGGACCATGACCCCACTACCGAACATCAAGTCACCGTTTCCAAGACCGTCACTGACCTCATCTCCTCTGGAGATCTTCCCCCTACGGCCGCCAACCTCATAGTTCCCCAACCCCGCACAGCACGCTTCTACCTCCTTCCCAAGATCCACAAACAGGACTGCCCTGGTAGACCCATCGTTTCAGCCTGTTCTTGCCCCACGGAACTTATCTCTTCCTATCTCAACTCTATTTTTTCTCCCCTTGTCCAGTCTCTTCCCACCTACATCCACAACTCTTCTGACGCCCTCCACCACTTTAACAGTTTCCAGTTTCCCGGCCCCAACCGCCTCCTTTTCACTATGGACGTACAATCCCTCTACACCTCCATCCCCCACCAGGGTGGCCTGAGGGCGCGCCACTTCTTCCTTGAACAGAGGCCCAACCAGTCCCCATCCACCACCACCCTCCTCCGCCTGGCTGAACTTGTTCTCACATTGAACAACTTCTCCTCTGACTCCACTCACTTCCTCCAAATCAAAGGTGTTGCTATGGGAACCCGCCTGCCTTTTCGTGGGATATGTGGAACACTCTTTGTTCCAGTCCTACTCGGGTCCCCTCCCTCACCTCTTTTTCTGGTACATTGATGACTGTATCGGTGCCGTTTCCTACTCTCACCCTGAACTAGATAATTTAATTCACTTTGCTTCCAATTTCCACCCTTCCCTCACCTTCACATGGTCCATCTCCGACTCTTCCCTTCCCTTCCTCAACTTCTCCATCTCCATCTCTGGGGATAGGTTATTGACAAACATTCACTACAAGCCCACTGACTCCCACAGCTACCTGGACTACACTTCCTCCCACCCCGCCTCCTGTAAGGACTCTATTCCATTCTCCCAGTTTCGCCGTCTCCGCCGCATCTGCTCTGATGATGCCACCTTCCATACCAGTGCTTCCGACATGTCTTCCTTTTTCCTCAACCGAGGATTCCCCTCTACAGTGGTTGACACGGCCCTTGACCGTGTCCGTTCTATCTCCCACACTTCTGCCCTCACCCCTGCCCCTCCCTCCCGGAACCACAATAGTGTTCCCCTTGTCCTCACCTTTCACCCCACCAGCCTCCACATTCAACGGATCATCCTCCGCCATTTCCGCCACCAAACGCATCTTCCCCTCACCTCCCCTTTCAGCATTCCGCAGGGACCGCTCCCTCCGAGACACCCTAGTCCACTCCTCTATCACCCCCAACACACCTTCCCCTTCGCCCAGCACCTTCCCGTGCAAGCGCAGGAGATGTAACACATGCCCTTATACCACCCCCTTCCCACTGTCCAGGGCCCCAAACACCCCTTCCAGGTGAAACAGCGATTTACTTGTACTTCTTGCAATTTAGTATACTGTATTCGCTGCTCACGATGTGGTCTCCTCTACATTGGGGAGACCAAACGCAGATTGGGTGACCGCTTTGCGGAACACCACCGTTCAGTCCGTAAGGGTGACCCCTAGCTTCCGGTGGCCTGTCACTTTAATTCTCCGCTCCACTCCCACTCTGACCTCACCGTCCTCGGCCTCTTACATTGTTCCACGGAAGCTCAGCGTAAGCTCGAGGAACAGCACCTCATCTTTCGATTAGGCACTTTACAGCCTTCCGGACTCAATATCGAGTTCAACAATTTCAGATCATAACCTCGGCCCCTATCATATATATATTTTTTATCCACACTTTTTGTTTGTGCCTTCTGTTCTTCTCTCCCACATGGCAGCTGTCTTTCATTCTGCCAGCGCAATTCACACTTCATCTAGAGCCATCCTTTGTTTCTTAACCTGTCCCATTACCATCTCCTTTTGCCATGAATATCTCTTAATGTCTCTTAATTTCTCCAGCCTTCTATCCTATCCCAGACCTTCCCTTTAGTTCTTTCATCCCCTCCCCGCTTTCCCAGCCCCTACACTTGCTTAAAAATCTGTTCCATTTCCTGCTTTTTTCCAGTTCTAACGAAAGGTCATCGACCTGAAACGTTAACTCTGTTTCTGTCTTCACAGATGCTGCCTGACCTGCTGAGTATCTCCAGCATTTTCTGTTTATATTTGAACCCACCACCTTCTGACTGCAGACAGGCACGAGTGCTACCAACTGAGCCTGGCGTTGTTGTATTACCTTGGGTTAACTTGGCCCAATCGAGAGCCTGCTTAGCTGCGCCCCACAAAGGGAAATCACAAGCCAATCATTATTGAAGAG
This sequence comes from Squalus acanthias, assembly GCA_030390025.1. Taxonomy (NCBI): domain Eukaryota; kingdom Metazoa; phylum Chordata; class Chondrichthyes; order Squaliformes; family Squalidae; genus Squalus; species Squalus acanthias. Next base: position 1,255,017 of record JASTWF010000067.1, on the reverse strand, counting down.
TAGGGAGAGATAGTGAGGCCAGTTAAATCTATCTAGAACACATAAAGGCAAGTCACTAAGATAAATGGCCTCATCACTTCATCACACAGAACAATAAAACTCTAACTTACAGCTACAGAATGCACTGCAGCAACTCGCCAAGGCTTCTTCGGCAGCACCTCCCAAACCCGCAACCTCTTCCACCTAGAAGGACAAGGGCAGCAGGCGCATGGGAACACCTCCACCTCCAAGTTCCCCTCCAAGTCACACACATCCTGACTTGGAAATATATCGCCAATCCTTCATCGTCGCTGGGTCAAAATCCTGGAACTCCCTCCCTAACAGCACTGTGGGAGTACCTTCACCACACGGACTGCAGCGGTTCAAGAAGGCGACTCACCACCAACTCCTCAAGGGCAACTAGGGATGGGCAATAAATGCCATACTTGCCAGTGATGCCCACATCCCATGAACGAATAAAAAAAAACCCTAACACAATGAGTGAGGTAAATGATCAATGTATCAGTTCCCTGATAGGACATGTCGGGAGAATACACACACACACACACACACACACACACACACACACAGAGGGTCGATTCATACAGGGACAAGCATAAAGGGCAGGAGCATATGGGCAATCCAGCAATTCAAAGAACCTATGAACTCAGAAAGGAATGATGGAACGCTACTGTGAATTGTATATTATAAACAGTACAACAACAACCTGTATTTATATAGCACCTTTAACGTAGTAAATCGTCCCAAGGTGCTTCACAGGAACGATTATCAAACTAAATTTGACCCCGAGCCACCTCAGGAGATATTAGGGTGGATGACCTTGGTCAAAGAGGTAGGTTTTAAGGAGCGTCTTAAAGGAGGAGAGAGAGGCGGAGAGGTTTAGGGAGGGAATTCCAGAGTTTAGGCAGCTGAAGGCACGGCCGCCAATGGTGGGGCGATGGAAATCGTGGATGCGCAAGAGGCCAGAATTGGAGGAGCGCCGAGATCTCGGGGGGTTGTGGGGCTGTAGGAGGTTACAGAGATAGGGAGGGGGCCGAGGCCGTGGAGGGATTTGAAAACAAGGCTGAGAATTTTAACATCGAGGCGTTCCTCAACCGGGAGCCAATGCCAGCAAAGGGTTTAAAAATACAATGATCGAATCTTGGAGTCCAAACAACAGTAAATGAGGGTGTCCGGGGCGGGTTGGGAAACTATGGGGAATGGGAATACAGTGGATTGGACACTGAGCGTTCACCTCTGGGATCGAGGTTCAAATCCAATCCAAACTAATGGGATGATAGTCTTCTGTCTGCTGGCTGATGTTCTTATGTAAGAGGGAGACAATTTGGCTAGTGTTGGAAATGGGGGGAGTGGGGGTTGGGCTGGTGATGGTGTCACCTGTGGCTCACTGGGTCGCAGCCTCAATCTGAGTCAGTAGATTGTGGGTTCAAGCCCCCCTCCAGAGACTTGAGCACAAAAATCTAGGCTGACACTCCCAGTGCAGTGCTGAGGGTGTGCTGCACTGTCAGAGGTGCCGTTCTTCAGATGAGACGTTAAACCGAGGCCCCGTCTGCCCTCTCGGGTATATGTAGAAAATCCCACGGCACTATTCTGAGGAAGAGCGGGGGGGAGTTCCCCCGGTGTCCTGGGCCAATATTTATCCCTCAATCAACATCACTAAACCCGATGATCTGGTTATTATCGCACTGCTGCGTGTGGGAGCTTGCTGTGCGCCTCATTGACTGTAAAGTGCTCTGGGACGACCTGACATCGTGAACAGCCGCTGTGGAAACGGCTGTTCATTCTTTCTCTTTACCCTGGTGAATTGGGGTTCAGGCATATTGTCGGAGGGGGCAGAATATCTGAATCTAACTGCGATGGGTCTGGCCTGGGAGGGCTCGATGTCAAACAACCGGGTGCCCCCCGGTTACCAGCTGCTATCTCCCTCAGCTTCCGACCAACAAACAAAACCCTATTAAGGGAATCAAGGGACACGGGGATAGCGCAGGAAAGTGGAGATGAGGTAGAAGATCAGCCATGATCTTATTGAATGGCGGAGCAGGCTCGAATGGCCGACTCCTGCTCCTATTTCTTATGTTCTTATGAAAAGTCCGAGCCTAGATTGGGGTGGGCCAGCAGAATCCCAAAGGGCCCCCGAAGTCACCGTGGTTTTCTGACTCTCGCCCCCAGAGGAGAGCGACAGGAACGGTTCACAGCTGAAAGAACCTCAGCTGCTCAGAATGGATCGAGGACTTTGGTCCGTCTACTTTTCATCGATTTCCCGAGAATGGGGACGGTGGAAGGGGTGGGAAATGGGCCTGTATGGAGCTCGGATTGAAGATTGAACTGGGGCTTGGATGTGATGCTTCTCATGGCAGAGTAGCCCATGACATTCACTGTCTAGGCTTAGACCGGAAGCACCGACACTCAGGACAAGTGCCTGTGGAATTCAACCTCAGCACAAGGGAGCCGGGAGTTTAAAAAATACCGAAGCCCAGCCTTTGTAAAGCAGGTCTTCAGGCTTACCGTCCACAGCCAGCGCTGCGGGAGCGAAACACAAGAACAGCCAGAACCTCATGGCCGACAGACTCTGTGCAGCAATCCCGCAGGAAGTGTATGATCCTTCCGATCCCTTTCAGTTCAATCGGAGCTCCCTTCACTGCTCCGTGTCGCTGCCTCAGTGCCGCGACAATCGGAGACCTTTCCTCTGGTCCGGTGACCATCAAACCATTGACCCCCCCCTCCCCCCACTGCGAGACTGTTTTCACAGGAAGTTGTCTGTTCCCAATATCCAGTGTTCACCCCCGCCCTCTCGTCCCCTCCCCCTCGCCTCCCCTCCCCCACACCACTCAAGGTCCCTGTGCGAAGAGGACAGGGTCAGCCTAATTTCTGGTTGGCTCAAAGTACTTTCGGTCTCTATTCGATTTAAAAAAAAGTACATGCATTTATATAGCGCCTCTCACGACCTCGGGATGTCCCACTTCGGTAGGAAAAACAGAAAGGTAGAGTATTATTTAAATGGTGATAGATTGGGAAATGTTGATGTACAAAGGGACCTGGGTGTCCTTGTACACCAGTCACTGAAAGCAAACATGCAGGTGCAGCAAGCAGTTAGGAAGGCAAATGGTATGTTGGCCTTCATTGCAAGAGGATTTGAGTACAAGAGCAAGGATGTCTTACTACAGTTATACAGGGCCTTGGTGAGACCACACCTGGAGTACTGTGTGCAGTTTTGGTCTCCTTACCTAAGAAAGGATATACTTGCCAGAGAGGGAGTGCAGCGAAGGTTCACCAGACTGATTCCTGGGATGGCAGGACTGTCGTATGAGGAGAGATTGGGTCGACTAGGCCTGTATTCACTAGAGTTTAGAAGAATGAGAGGGGATCTCATTGAAACTTATAAAATTCTGACAGGGCTAGACAGACTGGATGCAGGGAGGATGTTTCCCCTGGCTGGGGGGTCTAGAACGAGGGGGTCACAGTCTCAGGATACGGGGTAGGACATTTAGGACTGAGATGAGGAGAAATGTCTTCACTCAGAGGGTGGTGAACCTGTGGAATTCTCTACCACAGAAGGCTGTGGAGGCCAAGTCACTGAATATATTTAAGAAGGAGATAGATAGATTTCTAGACACAAAAGGCATCAAGGGGTATGGGGAGAGCGCGGGAATATGGTATTGAGATAGAGGATCAGCCATGATCATATTGAATGGCGGAGCAGGCTCGAAGGGCCGAATGACCTACTCCTGCTCCTATTTTTCTATGTTTCTATGTTTCTAAGAGTACGACCCACTGAGCCACGGCCGACACAGTCCTTTAAAGGGGGCATCACTTTGTATTATTCAGCAAACCTTTTTTTGTTGCGTGCGCATAGCCCAGTGGTGAGAGTGAAACTCATTAGCCTTGTCGCGCTGTTTGTGCGTGACGTTATCACGAGGCCTCGTAGCTCCGGAGGCCTCTTCTCCCCAAATAAAATAAGTTTGGCAAAAATGTTTTCACCCGTTATCTTCCCGCCCCCGCATTGCCCCCCGCCCCCCCCCCCCCACAAAATGGCACTGTCGACGTGTGAATCCGGGCGGTGAGTCTCGTCGGGCCATTCGACTATGGCGGGCATCACCGGTCAGCCTGATCCCCGCCCCCTCACCGCACGTGCACTTTCCAGCAAAAGAGTCGCTCGATAGTGATCAGCCCCCCTCCCAGATCAATTTCCCCCCCACCCTGCCCCCTCTTTCCTAGCCCAAGGGTACTGAGGCAAATTGTCCTACCACAGCTACCATCGTGGATTTGATCCGTTAGCTCAAGCTGGGAATGGATCCGGAGATCACTCGGCCTGGTGGGGCTGCATATCACCGCTCCGTGTATATTTACACCCGACAGTATTATCATCCAACTTTACTCATTTTAAGGAATAAATTTATTCATTGGATGTGGGTGTCGCTGGCAAGGCCAGCATTAATTGCCCATCCCTAATTGCCCTTGAGAAGGTGGTGGTGAGCCGCCTTCTTGAACTGCTGTTCTTATTAGCAGTTTTGGTACAACTGAGTGGCCTGCTAGGCCATTTCAGAGGACAGCTAAAAGTCACATATAGGCCAGACCGGGTAAGGGCAGTAGATTTCTTTTTCTAAAGGACATTGGTGAACCAGATGGGTTTTATATAACAACCTGGTAGTATTCATGGTCACCATTACTGACAGTAGCTTTTGTCAAAGCGTCTCTTGGCGAGGTGCTTTAGGGGCGCGTAGCACGCATCCGATGAATCTTGAGGGTGTAGAACAAGAGGGCGCAGATCTCCAGCAGCAGGAAGCAGAGCGAGAGACATTGCAAGATAAAGAGTAGGAAGCAAATCGACCCAAACATGTTCAGTATGTCAAGGAGGCCAGATCTTCGCTCCCGAAGGTTAGCGGTGTCTTCAGCACGGGTGGAAAGGAAGTCTGGTTGGGTGGTCACATCAAGGCTACTGATAGATGTCAGGGTCATAGAGTCAGGAGTGCTGGTTCTGCACATGTTGGATATGGCAATGTGAATGAGAGACCACCCACTCACCTCAGCGGGGCCACTACAAAGAACATCTGTATCATCAGGGACACCTTCACTGCTGTACACCTTACCCTCATTCATACTGATCCATTCAGTCAAGTATTGAATGTCACAATCACAGTACCACAAGTTGTTGTATAAATAGACGTTAAGCCCTGGACTCCTCTCAAAGAAGTCTTGAGGAATTGTTCTTAGTTCATTATTTGAGACATCAAATTTTTCCAGATATTCTAAGTTGTCCAGTAAGTTATCGGGGAATTTCTTGATGTTATTTCCAGAAAGGGTTAAGTATCTAAGATTCTCGAGTGGGTCAAAGATGTGCTCAGGAACAACCTGGATTGCGTTTCCTCTGATACTTAGCTCGTCCAACATGGGCAAGTCATTGAACGCCCCCTCGGGCAGAGCAGGTATCTTGTTGTGATCAAGGACTAGCTTTCTGAGATGTCGCAGGTTGCTGAAGTTGGGAACGTTGGTTAAGGAGTTAGACGAGAGGTCCAGCTGCTCTATTGAGAGAGGGTAATCCGGCTCAAAGTTCTGAATCTGGTTGTTGGATAGGTCGATATCACTGAGATTTGAGAGGGTTTTAAACGAGCTTAAGGAGATGGACCTGAGGGAGTTAAAGTCCAGTAGGAGGATCTCGGTTTCTAGCGGGAGAGAGTCAGGGACAGACACAAGGGACCGATGACTGCAGTTGGTCCCAACCTTTCCTGCCAAATCCCTATATTGAGCACAAACCTCCAGGGCTGGAGATGTCGTTAACCAGTGGCTGTTGAAAGTAGTCACTTGTACCCTTCCTGTAACTGTGCTTGTCTGAGGGATTATTTCAGTTGTTGTCACAACCTGACAGATTTGAATAATTGCAGTCCCTTCCCAGGCAGATGGAGTCTGACAAACAACACTCTCAGAATCAGCCTCCCCAGAACTTCCATATATGTCACCTTCATTTAATTGAATCCATTCTATCAAGTACTGTACAGTGTCGCACTCACAGTGCCATGGATTATTGTAGAGATAGACATAAGACAGTGGGTTGTTCTCAAAGAAGGCTTGGGGAATTGTTCTTAGTTCATTATTTGAGACATCAAATTTTTCCAGATATTCTAAGTTGTCCAGTGAGTTATCGGGAAATTTCTTGATGTTATTTCCAGAAAGGATTAAGTATCTAAGATTCTCAAGTGGGTCAAAGATGTGCTCAGGAACAACCTGGATTGCGTTTCCTCTGATGCTTAGCTCGTCCAACATGGGCAAGTCATTGAACGCCCCCTCGGGCAGAGCAGGTATCTTGTTGTGATCAAGGACTAGCTTTGTGAGATGGCGCAGGTTGCTGAAGTTGGGAACGTTGGTTAAGGAGTTAGACGACAGGTCCAGCTTTTTTATTGAGAGAGGGTAATCTGGCTCAATCCTCTGAATCTGGTTGTTGGAAAGCTCGAGATCATTGAGCTGTGAGAGGGTTTTAAACGAGCTTAAGGAGATGGACCTGAGGGAGTTGAAGTTCAGTAGGAGGATCTTGGTTTCTAACGGGAGAGAGTCAGGGACAGACACAAGGGACCGATGACTGCAGTTGGTTACAAAGTTTCTTGCTGAATCATAAAATGAATTGCACAGAGGAGAAGTGAGGGAGGTCCTGAATAGGTATATACAACAGAAGGTCCACAGGTATAACATCCTCGACAGCCACATCCCTAAAAGATTTAAAAAATAAACTTTACAATTGTAACTATTGAGTTTCACTCCAATGTTCCCTGATCCTGACTTAAAGACACTAACTCTAACTCTTGTTGACTAGTCTTTTGGGCATTGCCATCTTAATAGGAGCGTAGACTCGGGGCTGATTTGTTCGAGGTTGATGAGATGATGAAGGGGTTAGTTTGTGTTGGTGCCCACGGATTGTTTCAATTGTGTCGGTTAGGGAGGACCAGGGGTCACAATTTCAAGTTGTGTAAAGGCCAGATCTAGGTTAGAGGTTGGGAGGATCTTTCTCCAGAGAATAGCGGGCCTCTGGAACAGGCCGCTGAGTCGAGCGGTGGACACCGATTCTCTGAATTTCTCCAAGCGAGAGCCGGACCTGTTTCTGGCTGGGGCGGAGACCACCTCGTACAAGAGGTGGGTACCTGGTATCGTTAATCGGGGCCAGCGCGATCTCCTGGACTAGTTTCAATCAGCTAAGGGGGTCGGAGAGGAATTGCCCAGATTTCTCCACCCGCACCCACCGTCAACCCCACCCCCCCAACCTCTCTAGGAAGTCACACAGCTTCCGGGTGAAGTGGAAAGTGTCTGTATTTTAAAATAAGCGTCTCGATTTTAAAATTCTCATCCTTGTTTTCAAATCCCTCCATGGCCTCACCCCCCTCCCGATCTCTGTAACCTCCTCCAGCCCCACAATCCTCCGAGATATCTGCGCTCCTCTAATCCTGGCCTCTTGAGCGTCTCTGATTTCAATCGATCCTCCATTGGTGGCCGTGCTTTCAGCTCCCAAGGCCCTAAGCTCTGGAATTCCCTGCCTAAACCTCTCCGCCTCGCTACCTCTTTTCTCCTTTAAGATGCTCCTTAAAACCTGCCTCTTTGACCAAGCTTTTGGTCACCTGCCCTAATATCTCATGTGGCTCAGTTTCACATTTTGTTGTATAACGCTCCTGTGAAGCGCCTTGGGAAGGTTGACTAGAATCATAGAATGGTTACAGCACAGAAGGAGGCCATTCGGCCCATCGAGCCCGGGCTCTTCTGCCAATCACCTTAAATCTGTGTCCTCTGGTTCTCGACCCTTCCGCCAATGGGAACAGTTTCTCTCTATCTACTCTGTCCAGACCCCTCATGATTTTGAACACCTCCATCAAATCTCCTCTCAATCTTCTCTGCTCCAAGGAGAACAACCCCAGCTTCTCCAATCTATTCACATAACTGAAGTCCCTCATCCCTGGAACTATTCTTGTAAATCTTTTCTGCACCCTCTCTAAGGCCTTCACTTCCTTCCTAAAGTGCGGTGCCCAGAATTGGGCACAATACTCCAGTTGAGGCCGAACCAGTGTTTTATAAAGGTTCATCATAACTTCCTTGCTTTTGTACTCTGTGCCTCTATTTATGAAGCCCAGGATCCCTTATGCTTTTCTAATCGCTTTCTTAACCTGCCCTGCCACCTTCAATGATTTGTGGACACATACCCCCAGGATTCTCTGTTCATGCACCCCCTTCAGGATTGTACCCTTTAGTTTATATTGCCTCTCCTCATTCTTTCTACCAAAATGTATCACTTCACATTTTTCTGCGCTAAATTTAATCTGCCACGTGTCTGCCCATTCCACCAGCCTGTCTATGTCTTCCTGAAATCTATCACTCTCCTCCTCACTGTTCACTATACTTCAAAGTTTTGTGTCATCTGCAAATTTTGAAATTGTGCCCTGTACACCCAATTCCAAGTCATTAATATAGATCAAAAAAAGCAGTGGTCCTAGAACCGACCCCTGGGGAACACCACTGTATACCTTCCTCCAGTCCGAAAAACAACCGTTTACAACTACTCTGTGTTTCCTGTCACTTAGCCAATTTCGTATCCATGCTGCCACTGTCCCTACGTCAGGAGAAAACACACACACACACACACACACACACACAGTCAATTCATACAGGGACATAAAGGACAGGAGTATATGGGCAATCCTGCAATTCAAAGAACCTATGAACTCAGAAAGGAATGATGGAACGCTACTGTGAATTGCAAGCCATATATTATACCAGTACAACAACAACTTGCAGTTATATAGCACCTTTAACGTAGTAAAACGTCCCAAGGTGCTTCACAGGAACGATTATCAAACTAAATTTAACACCGAGCCACCTCAGGAGATATTTAAACTAGTATGGCAGGGGGCTAGAAACCTATGTAGTGAAATAGAGGAAAGTGAAAGGCAGACAGAAATAAATGGTAAAAGGGTGAGGAACAAAAAACAAAGGGCCAAACTAATTCATAAAAAATGTGAGCATAAAAAAAGCCTGAGGGTTTTATACCTTAATGCGAGAAGCATCAGGAACAAGGTAGATGAATTAGCTGTGGAAATAGAGGTTAATAATTATGATCTAATTGGGATTACGGAAACATGGTTGCAGGGTGAGCAGGGCTGGGAGCTTAACATACAGGGGTATTCAGTATTTAGGAAGGATCGACAAAAAAGAAAGGGAGGAGGGGTAGCATTGCTGGTAAAAGAAGGGATAAATGCAATTGAAAGGAAGGATATTAACTCAGTTAATACAGAATCTATATGGGTGGAGCTAAGAAATAGCGAGGGGCGAAAAACATTAATAGGAGTGGTATATAGGCCTCCAAATAGTAAAATAGAGGTTGGGGAGGGCATCACGAGGGAAATTAGAGAAGCGTGCAATAAGAGCACAGCTGTCATCATAGGTGACTTTAACTTACATATAGATTGGAATAGCCTAATCAGTAAAAATAATGAGGAGGAGGAATTCCTTGAGTGTTTAAGGGATGGTTATCTGGATCAATATGTCGAGGAACCAACTCGGGAACAGGCTATATTGGACTGGGTACTGTGCAATGAGAAGGGACTAATTAGTAATCTTGTTGTACGGGGACCCTTGGGTCAGAGCGATCATAACATGATCGATTTCTCACTCGAAATGGAGAGCGAAGAAATTGACTCAGATACTAAGGTCCTGAATTTAAACAAGAGGAATTATGATGCCATTAGACGGGAACTGAGTAGGTCTGATTGGACAACGTTCCTGGGAGGACTGGAGGTAGATAAACAATGGCAAGCATTTAAAGATAGAATGACAAAATTGCAAAAATTGTTTATACCAATCTGGCATAAAAGGAAATCTAAAAAGGTGATTCAACCGTGGATAACAGGGGAAATTAGAGACAGCATAAAATCCAAAGATAGGGCGTATAAAATAGCCAAAAAAAGCGCCAGAGCGGAAGATTGGGAACAGTTTAAGATAGAGCAAAGGAGGACAAAGGGCTTAATCAAGAGGGGCAAAATAGCTTACGAAAGCAAGCTGGCGGAAAATATAAAAACTAACTCCAAAAGCTTTTATAAGTATATCAAGAGGAAAAGACTGGTGAAAACCAAAGTTGGCCCATTGCAGTCAGATACGGGGGAATATATAACGGGAAATAAGGAAATGGCAGACCAACTAAATGCATACTTTGGGTCAGTCTTTACGAAGGAAGACACAAAAAACCTCCCTGGGCTATCGGGAAAAATAGGGACATTTGCAAAGGAGGAACTGACGCAAGTCAATATCTCTAAGGATATGGTGTTAAGGAAGCTAAAGGGATTGAAGGCGGACAAATCCCCAGGGCCTGATAACATGCATCCTAGGGTGCTGAAGGAGGTGGCCCTAGAGATAGCGGATGCACTAAGTATGATTTTTCAGAATTCATTAGACTCGGGAACAGTGCCCATGGATTGGAGGGTAGCTAACGTTACCCCACTATTCAAAAAGGGGGGTAGGGAAAAAGCAGGTAATTACAGACCTGTAAGCCTTACATCAGTTGTGGGCAAAATGCTGGAGTCCATCATTAAGGATGAAATAGCGGAGCACTTAGCAAATGGGGACAAGATAGGACAGAGTCAACATGGATTTACAAAGGGTAAATCGTGCTTGACTAATCTATTGGAATTTTTTGAGGGAGTAACTGGTAAAATAGATGGGGGAGAGCCAGTAGATGTGGTGTACCTGGACTTCCAAAAGGCCTTCGATAAGGTCCCACATAAAAGATTAGCAGGGAAAATTGAAGCTCATGGGATAAAGGGGAAAGTATTGACGTGGATAGAGAACTGGCTGTCAGATAGAAAACAGAGAGTTGGAATAAACGGCTCATTTTCTGAATGGCAGGCAGTAACAAGTGGGGTACCACAGGGATCTGTCCTGGGTCCCCAGCTGTTCACAATTTACATTAATGACCTGGATCAGGGAGTCGGATGCAGCATTTCCAAATTTGCAGACGACACTAAACTAGGAGGGGGGGTGGGCTCAGAGGAGGAGACCAGGAAGCTCCAGAGCGATTTGGACAGACTGGGTGATTGGGCGGATAAATGGCAGATGCACTATAATGTGGACAAGTGCGAAGTTATCCACCTTGGGTGCAGGAACGGGAGGGCAAATTATTATTTAAATGGCAATAAATTGGGAGAGGGGGAAGTACAGAGAGACCTGGGTGTTCTTGTACACCAGTCACTGAAGGCGAGCATGCAGGTGCAACAGGCGGTCAAGAAGGCAAACGGTATGCTGGCCTTCATAGCAAAAGGGTTGGAATACAGGAACAGGGATACCTTGCTGCAGCTGTACAGGGCACTGGTGAGACCACACCTCGAGTACTGTGTACAGTTTTGGTCGCCTCATCTGAGGAAAGATGTTCTTGCCATGGAGGGGGTGCAGCGGCGATTCACCAGGCTGATACCAGGAATGGCAGGATTGACCTATGAGGAGAGACTATGTAGTTTAGGGATGTACACACTGGAGTTTAGAAGATTGAGAGGGGACCTCATAGAAGTGTATAAAATTCTGACAGGTCTAGACAGACTAGATGCAGAAGGAATGTTTCCCTTGGCGGGTGAGAACAGAACTAGAGGACATAATTTAAGGATAAGGGCTAAACCATTTAGGACAGAAATGAGGGGGAATTTCTTCACTCAGAGGGTGGTGAACCTGTGGAACTCATTGCCACAGAGGGCAGTGTACGCCAGCTCATTAAATATATTTAAGAGGGAATTAGATATATTTCTACAGGCAAAAGGGGTTAAGGGTTACGGAGAGAAGGCGGGGACGGGATACTGAATTGGAGGATCAGCCATGATCTCATTAAATGGCGGAGCAGGCTCGAAGGGCCGGATGGCCTACTCCTGCTCCTATCTTCTATGTATCTATGTATCTATGTATATTAGGGTGGATGACCTTGGACAAAGAGGTAGGTTTTAAGGAGCGTCTTAAAGGAGGAGAGAGAGGCGGAGATGTTTAGGGAGGAAATTCCAGAGGTTAGGCAGCTGAAGGCACGGCCGGCAATGGTGGGGCGATGGAAATCGTGGATGTGCAAGAGGCCAGAATTGGAGGAGCGCCGAGATCTCGGGGGGTTGTGGGGCTGTAGGAGGTTACAGAGATAGGGAGGGGGCCGAGGCCGTGGAGGGATTTGAAAACAAGGCTGAGAATTTTAACATCGAGGCGTTCCTCAACCGGGAGCCAATGCCAGCAAAGGATTTAAAAATACAATGATCTAATCTTGGAGTCCAAACAACAGTAAATGAGGGCGGCCGGGGCGGGGCGGGGCGGGTTGGGAAACTATGGGGAATGGGAATACAGTGGATTGGACACTGAGCGTTCACATCTGGGATCGAGGTTCAAATCCAATCCAAACTAATGGGATGATAGTCTTCTGTCTGCTGTCTGCAAGAGTTCTACATGAAATGTGTTGGGCAGCGTCGACACAGCATAAAAGAGGCTTGAGTTAGGCACGAATCTCACTCAAGAGGTCTCCTTGCCTAAGGAAGGACATGCTTGCCTTAGAGGGAGTGCAACGAAGATTCATTAGACTGATCCCTGGGATGAGAGGGATGTCCTACGAGAAGAGATTGAGTAGACTATGCCCATATTCTCTAGAGTTTAGAAGAATGAGAGGTGATCTCATTGAAACGTGTAAAATTCTTCGAGGGCTTTTACAAAAAGGTAGATGCGGAGACGTTGTTTCTCCCTGGCTGGAGAGTCTAGAACCAGGGTAAGGGGTTCCCAGCTGCTATCTCCCTCAGCTTCCGACCAACAAACAAAACCCAGACCGACGGTTAAAGTATAAACCCGTGCTTACCGGAACCGTTCTCCAGTGGGGCTGTTCTGAGCTTCTCCAGGAACGCTGTCCCTTATCGCGTAGCGGGAAGTGCTGCTTCCAGGGACTGCTGGCTGCAAAACTCAACTGGCTTCAAACCAGCCGGGAGAATGTTTGTCTTTGAGCGCAAGCGTTCTTTTCAACTGATACACACGAGGAAGCCCCACCCACCCCGCCCCACCCCCGTCAGTATCTTTCTTGTACAAAAGTAAATGCGAGAAACCCACAGGCATCACTCAAATATCGCTTTAAAAAGAAACCACTTAGCAGGCAAATTCTGTGCAACAACATTAATATAAAGACTGGAATTTATAGAGCACCTTTCACTAATATTGGTAGGCCCCTCTCGAGGGGGTGTCATGCAGACCGAACGTTTCACTTGTTCGTCTGCAAGACTGTTGCCTTTTGCGTGTACTGTCCCAGTGGCATGCCCGTTTACATGAATCACCTGACAATTCTGTTTCTGCATCCTCGAACGGAGAATGTCTTCCCACAATGACTTATGTTTTATGGGTTTACCCTTATGATTGGTAAAATTTGTTTGTTCCCAGAAAACTAGATCTTGGTTATATCCTCTTTTACAATAGTCACTATCTGTACAGATTAATGTGGGTTTAATAGGATCTGCCTTCTCTAAAGCATACCGTAGTGCTGCGGCTTCAGCATATTGCGCTGTCTTATGGCCAAGGGGTATGGACAGTAATTCTTCTGGATAAAAAGAATAGGAATCTCGAAAAGTCCCTCCTGCTATCCCCATCCCAGCTGAGGATTGTTGGGATGTCCCTTTTTAAAACGTAATTTTTCCTAATAAAAAGACCTGGCAATTTCCGACAGGGTTTGCCATTTCGTCAGGACCTAACCTCGGTTAGGATTTATAAGAAATTTCTAGACCTCAATGGTATATTGAGGGAGTTCTGATTTAAATTCTACAAGGCCTGATCAGGGACTTGTCGTCTCTAGAGACTTAAATCTGGGTCTTAGTACCACTGTCAGTAAAACACTCCTTCTATACTTAACAATCTACGAGATGGATATAGATATAAATATAAGTATAGGGTTCTGTATCAACTCGTTAACACACACGTTGGTCGCCAACTGAAGGGATATTTACTAGTCCGAGCCCCTTTGGGGCTATCCCGGATCAGGCGTATTCCCCAGACGTTCACTTTCAACTAAAGGTTGAGGTAGCCGAATCCTAAAGACGCTTAACTGGGTGTAAAGGTCCGGACTATCTCTCCCTAAAGGAAAGGAACAACCCGAGAATGTTACCGTCCTCCAGATAGCGCTTTTAGTAAGTTTAGCCAGACTGTAACGTCCCGGATATTATGAGGGTCCGGAGAACTCCCCTCAGAAGTATAACTCTCCACCAAAGAGTGTACAGAGATTGAGTTCGCGAGTTATTGATACAGAAGACTTATGAGACACAATTCTAAAAATATATAGAGATTTATAAAAAGAACCAACGTGCAATTTACAGTTGGTGAATCAGTCAATCGCAACGTTAACAGTTCTAAAAAGAAAAAAAAGACAGTATTTTTAACTGAGAATCTTGCTTTTAAATCTTAACTTCGCTACAGTATTACAGTTCTTAAAGTTTTCTATACAGGATATCCATCAATATCAAAATACCTTTGATCCCCGAGGTACAAAGAGTGGAAGACCACAGAGCCGCCTCTGTAGTCGAGAATCGCTTTGCCCGATTAAAGCGACTCTGCTATCTCATTTGAGACTTCAATATTGATACCCTTTTTCAGTTGTATTTCCTTTAAGGTTTCTGCTGATGCAGGTCAATTATCACTGCTCATCTTTCCACTGACCTCTGCAATTCTTTACTGCCACATCAGCTTGTAATATTCCAGAATCTGCCGCATCTCCAGGTGTTCTGGGTTCACCATATAAAACGGTGTGAAAGGCAGGTGTCCCTTATTTTTTATGTGTCATCTTTACGAGGGCAGATGTTCCTTATCTTATGTGACATCTTTACGAAGTTTAATTTATATCACATAGCCAGGGTTGCCTATTGTGTTGTTCCCAAAAGGTCGGCCACTTGGAGCCCTCCCATTCTTCTGTTTTAAGGTTATTTATTCAGGGTCAACAACTTGTCCTGTTTCAACAAGGCCAGAATTCTTTCACAAGATAGTGTATTTTTCTAAAAAGGCTATAGTGTATTCCTTCACAGGTCTAACATCTCGTCCGAAAGGTGACTATCGATCTGTTGCTAAATTTGAAAGCGATGTGAAGTCATCTCCTGTCCGCATTCTCTCACCTGAAATTTTAAATTGTTGCCATGCGTCGAGATTTGGCCCAGAGGGGGTTTTTTATGATGAATTTAGATTATAGAGAGGGGTGGCCTGGGGCCTGGCTTTCCAGGATAGTGACAACATCTTCTGCTCCCTCGAAACTGAGGACTGAGACGAGGAGAAACTTCTTCACTCAGAGGGTGGTGAACCTTTGGAATTCTCTGCCCCAGAGGTCTGTGGAGGCTCAGTCGTTGAGTATATTCAAGACGGAGATCGATAGATTTTTGAATATTAAGGGAATCAAGGGACACGGGGATAGTGCAGGAAAGTGGAGATGAGGTAGAAGATCAGCCATGATCTTATTGAATGGCAGAGCAGGCTCGAAGGGCCAAATGACCTACTCCTGCTCCTATTTCTTATGTTCTTATGAAAAGTCCGAGCCTAGATTGGGGTGCGCCAGCAGAATCCCAAAGGGCCCCCGAAGTCACCGTGGTTTTCTGACTCTCACCCCCAGAGGAGAGCGACAGGAACGGTTCACAGCTGAAAGAACCTCAGCTGCTCAGGTTGGATCGAGGACTTTGGTCCGTCTACTTTAGGGCAGCGCAGACTTAGAGGTGACCTGATAAAGATCTATCGGATAAGGAAAGGGCTGGGATAGCGTGCCTATTGAGGGATTATTCCACTTTCACAGATTGGGGAGGACCTGGGAACATGAGTTTTAAAGTCTGTAAGAGTAGGAATAGACTGGGATGTTGGGCGGCTCTTTTCCCAGAGAGTCGTGCCCCTCTGGAATGTGTTGCCAATTAAGAGAGGTGGGTGCTGACTCTCTGCATTGCCTTCAAGAGGGAGCTGGAGCGGTTCCTTACTGGGGCAGAGATCGCATCATATCGACAGCGAGCGGTTTTACAGGTTACACTTGGACCGTGTGATCTCCTGCCCTGGTATTGATCGCCTGAGGGTGTCGGAGAGTAATTTTCCAGGGTATTTTTGGAGCTGGGATATTTTGGAGATGAAAAGGCTGCGGTGGGTGTGTGGTGTGAGGGGAGAGGGCAGGAGGAAGTGCTAAGTTATGATGCTCCGGCCATTGCCGAGTGTGGGGCAGGCTTGGCGGACCAGCTGATCTTTTCCTGCCCCCTCGATTTTGTATTTGTTATTTCTGGAGACCCAAGAATGACATTTTTGATTTCCCCTCCGCTATATGACCGGGGTCATTCAGAAGCTAGGCTGTGAGTTCCCCCCGCCTCCCTCATGTACAGTAAACTTGAAAGCCACTGGTCAGGCCAGTGGGGGCTACTCAACCACAGGGAGCCCCTTGTCAGAATTGGCAGGAGAGAAAGAGAGAGCCTGCTACCTCTAGACCTGACTATTCCAACGCACTCCTGGCCGGCCTCCCACATTCTACCCTCTGTGAACTTGAGTTCATTAAAAACTCTGCTATGTGTCCAAACTCATACCAAGTCCCGTTCACCCATCTCCCCTCTGCTCGCTGACCTACATTGGCTCCCGGTTAAGCAACACTTCCATTTTAAAACTCTCATCCTTGTGTTCAAATCCCTCCATGGCTTCGCCCCCTCCCTATCTCTGTAACCTCCTCCAGCCCTACCCATCTCCGAGATCTCTGCGCTCCTCCAATTCTGGCTTCTTGAGAGCATCCCCGATTTCCATCGCTCCACCGTTGGCGGCCGTGCCTTCAGCTGCCTGGGGCCCTAAGCTCTGGAATTCCTCTCCCTAAACACCTCTCTCCTCCTTTAAGATGCTCCTTAAAACCGACCTCTTCGGCCACCTTCCCCAACATCTCAGGTGGAACGCTCTACTATGTTAAAGGCGCTGGATAAGTACAAGCTGGTGGGCTGATCCAGGCTCAGCAGGTTTCCCTCCCCCCCCTTGCTGCACTTCAGGAATCGCGGAGGCAGATGGGACTCTCCTCACCAGAAGGCCCCCGGTTCCATTCCCCGGCCCCAAGTGGCTTCACCTTGACCAGTACAAACACTGACCCTCAGGGCCGGGGAGGGGAGGGAGAAGGCGGGGGGGGGGGAAAGAAAAAGTGACACGCTTTAACCAATAATTTATTTATTTTTGAGGAATTATTTGCTTCCAAGTCATTCACATGGTCTAAGGGTCAGTATCAGTTTATAAATGCCCACACTACCTCTGGCGGCTCAGAGGTAACACAGGGGACGACAGTACAGCTCGGTCGCTTGGCGCTTTCCAAGCGGGAAGGGTACATTAAGTTGGAACATCGACATTGGGGTGGGTAAAGAAAGGTCAGGACTGAGATCAGCAAGAGCAGAACACACCACCAACACTTTTATAACGTCACATTATTATTTAAATAAAGCGAGACACCACAAAATGAGCCGCACGGTCGAAGCAAAACAAAGAACGCCTTGCTCCTGAGTGAGCGAATCTAGGAGTAACAGCTGGGGAATACGCCCAGTACAAGAAGATAAAAAGGTCGCTATCCATGTTTTTCAGCGTTATGGCAAGTGACCTGGGACCCACCCTGATCTGCAGTCACCATTTCTTCAATAAATAACCAGGAAACAGGTCCACTAAAGCTGCAGGTCAGCTCTGTGGGACTGCAGCAGTGAGAATGACACTTTGTTAAGAGAGTTTATTCTTCAGATGAGGACACAACACCCCCTCCCATTCTCACCCCCACTGTCCTTTTTAGGTTATGGACAGCCGATAAGGCTGGATTTATTTTGATTCTTTTTTTAAATTAAATTACATTTGGAGTGGACGGTTTGCATTTCTCCCTCCCTCCATTGCCAGGGACACGTGGACCCGGCTCCGATCAGACCGATCTCAGCTTCCTGTGCCAGTCAAGAGCAGGACGGAGAAACATTTTAGATTCTCGGCCAAATGACGGTTTTGAAAGATTACTTTAAAAAAAAAGTTTACAGAAAGTTAAGTGAGCCACAAAAACTCTGCCCGGGCTGGGGAGGGGGTGAAAATATGGTTCCTTCTGCCCCCCCACCCCCCCTCTATAATCAGATAAAACCTGATCAACTCTCTCTGTCATGAGTTCCCAATCTCCCTCCTGTAATCTGAAGGAGTAGGCAGTGGTGCACTGGGAGAGAAGGGGCGGCAATGTTCCCTGTAAGCAGCACGGACGCACAAGTGTTCCAGGATTCAATGAGAAAAACAGCTCATGCACCAAGACAAACTTACAGGGAACATTGGGGGGGGGGAAAGTGTGTGAAGACATTTACAAATCAGAGCACAGCTCACCGATTCCATCACAGACACGCTGTCGGCCGATCTTTGCGACGATTCGAGGATTGCCAATGTGGGGGGTCAGTCTGACCCCAGTACCTGGGCAGTAGCTGTGGGCAGTGAGTTAGATCTCCCAGCAGTGGCTGACCTGGCAACGGACGAGCGATGGGCAACGCCATGTCATGTCCCCCTCGGCCTCCCCCGTGATGTGGGAAGAAAAAACCCCTTTTTAATTCCTCCCCTGCCCTGCTGAAAGTGCTGTGCCCGTTGGGGTGCAGCCCCGCAATCAACTGGCCGCTCCTCTTTCTAAAGTGCCCATTCTTCACCCACGAGCCTGGACGGTGGGTATTGGCAGGCTGGGAGACTCTGGGGGGGAGCGCACAGCTCTCCTCAGCCGATGTCCTTGCCCGCTCGCCAAGCCCAGCGAGCGTCAGCCTGTGCGATTCCCCCCCTCACCTTAGCTCAGGGACACTAAACCCCAGCTCAACGCAGATTGAGAATCACGGCCCCACAATGAACACTGCAGTTACCCCTTAAGCCAGGTACTTTGAACGAAACCTCCTTGATGAGGGTGGGGGGAAGGGAGAGAGAGGGAGGAATGAAGCTCGAAACTCGAGATGCTGGAGTTTGGTTCCAGCTTTTATTAAGTATCAAAACTCAACCCCCAAATACTTAATTTTGTAGACTTGCTCTGAGGGACAAAGTGTCTCCTTGCACAGAGTGGCCTCCCTGTAGCTGCAACAGAAACCCAATCCAACTGATCTATATGCTCAGTCCCGGAGCTTCGAAACCCATCCCTTCCACGCTGTATAAATGCAACTTCTAAATTCGCCCTCCGGCAGTCTGAACTCAGCACCCGGGTGGCTAACTCGCACTCCGACCTGGCGCGACCTCTTCGGGGAAAACTCCTACGCGTCGGCTAGCCAGGGATAGACGCAACGCACCTCGGCGGTTTACCAGCGGGCTCGGAGCGTTGAAAAACCGCGGCGAAGGGACCCAAGGGCAGGGCAGCGAGACTGAAGACCGGTCAACGCCCCCACCCCCCGCCCCGCCCCCGAGGCGGATCCCGAGCGTCGAGAGGCCCGAGTTACCACTGCGCAAACTCCGCCTGCTTGGTGCGGCGAGGAGGGCTCAGAGGTCAAGTAAACGGCCAACAGTAAATCAGGGGATGCCACTCCCGAGCTGAGCCACAGGTTCAAACTGCCGAAGGGCAAATTTAGAAGTTGCATTTATACAGCGTCTTTCACGAAGCGCTCCCCAGCCAATGAAGCACTTTTCTTTTTTTGTGAAGTGCAGTCACTGTTGTAATGTAAGAAAACGCGGCAGCCAGTTTGCGCACAGCAAGCTCCCACAAACAGCAATGTGATAACGAGCAGATCATCTGTTTTAGTGATGTTGGTTGAGGGATAAATATTGGCCCAGGACACAGGGGATAACCACACGGACTGCAGCGGTTCAGGAAGGCGGCTCACCACCACCTTCTCGAGGGCAACTACGGATGGGCAATAAATGCTGGGCCTTGCCAGCGACGCCCACATCCCACGACCGAATTAAAAAAATTAACTCCCCTGGGCTCTTCTTCAAAATGGGATTTTTTTTTTACGTCCACCCGAGAGAGCAGACGGGAGCCTCGGGTTTAACGGCACCTCCGACAGTGCGGCGCTCCCTCAGCACTGGCACCGGGAGCGTCAGCCTGGATTTTCGCCCTCAAGTCTCTGGAGTGGGGTCTCGAACCCCTGACCCCGAGGGCGAGAGTGCACCTGATTTAGGACCAGTGCCAGGGCGATACAAATGGAATAGACTCTGGAGAGGGCAGTGGAGGCAACAGCAAAAAAACCCTGCAATCGTTCAAGAGTTGGACACTGTGGTGGGAGGGAGAGGAGTCCAGAGTCTAGACATTACAGTGGGTGTGCGGTTAATGTGTCTGTATGACATTCCTTGGGTCTTATTTTCATGGCCTGAACTTGTTAAGTGCTTCTTAATTATGTCGCAAACAGTTACGTCTGGGTTTCAATGTCCTCCATCACTGGAGGAAGTACAAGTTCCTCAATAATTCTTTCCACTGGGGGGTGCTGCTAGCATGTTTCTTAAACTTACATAAACTTTCATAAAATTCAGATATTACAGTGATTGTTCAGACTCCAACCCGCTCGCCCGCCTCACTGTCCAAAGTGCCTCAGATGCAGGGGGGGGCGAAGAGCTTGGTTGGATTTACATTTTACGAAATAAAACAAAACAAAAAAACTCTCTCGATAAGAAAGGTTTTTGCCTCCTCCACCGTCTGGAAGTGTTTCATCCCTGGGCTCCCGCTCCACGGGCCCTTCCCTCTCCCAAGCACCCTTCCTTAACGCGCTGGCCTGTAGATATAATTCCAATCCCCACTCCCCCCCGTCAATGACCTGTGATCCACACTTTCCCGGCACTGAGCACCGGAGAGAGCGCCAACTCAAGCTGATCCCCCCCCCCCTCCCCCTCCCCCCAAAGGTGCTGAGGCCAACTGTAGCACTCCGAGTGCCAACCCAGCCGAGATCAGCGGAGTCTGCAGGAGACGAGGAATTGATCTGCAAGCTAGTCACACTGTAAGATGTTGGGGTGTGTGTGTGTGATTAAAGAGGGAGAGCGGGTGGAAATGGTTCAATATGTGCCGATACCAACAGCCGTGGGAGAAGCGGCTGAAGGACAGGGCTGGGGAGGGGGGGGGAATGCCCTGAGGCCCCCTCTACCCCAGTGCTCGAGGGAAGCCACCCCGCCTGGGTCACTGTGGCCTGGGAGGGGGGGGGGGGGGGGGGGAAGAGAGGGGGAGTAGGAACCCCTGGAGCTGTTCCTGCTCCCCCCACGCCACTGGCAGGGGCCTAGGAGGAAATCAGAGAGCAGCCGCGAGCCGGAGGTCCTCCAGCTGCCGAGCTAGAAGCCAGCCGCAGACGGTAGACAGAAGCCCTCACCTCCAGAGGCCCGAGGAAAAAGGGCAAGTTTAAGAAAAGGGCGGCCTCACGCAGCGACTGGGGCCCCGGTCGTCACCTTGCTGCCGGGCCCCACACCGGGCCCCCGCCCCTCCCCAGGACCCTCGGAGTGTCACCAACGCCCGCCTCTGGGGCGAGCCACGGCTGTAGGGACGGGAAATTGAGACGGGAGGGGCTGAGGACGACCCCACCGTCCTTCACCTCCGCCTCACTGGCAGCAAAGCACAATCGCCTGTTACAGACGCAGCCCTAGCTCTCCTCCGTCTCCCCCCCAACCATGAGCCCCGGGAATGGCAGGGCACGGTCAAGAAGGCAGAGTCCTGCCCCGATAGGTCTCCAGCCCAATGTTCCCTCTAATTGTTTTTACCCGCGCGGGGCCCTTTAAATTTGCTGCGCGGTATCTCTTCCAGCGGCAGCGGCTGGTGAGCGGCCCGGAGGGGACCTCGCGGTGGATGAGCGGCCGCGCCCCTGATGGGGAACATTGCTCCGCCCCCTTTCATTTTCACCCCCGCCCTTCTTCCTCTGGTGGGGGGGGAGGGGGGGGGGGGTAAAGAGTCCAGAGCAAGCGGGGATTAACCTTAAAATTAGAGCCAGGCCGTTCAGGGGTGACGTCAGGAAGCACTTCCTCACACAAAGAGTGGTGGGAATCTGGAACTCTCCCCCCCCCCCAAAAAAGCTGTCGAGGCTGGGGGGGACGGGGGACGGGGGTCAATTGGAGATTGATGGGCGAGGGTATTAAGGGTTACGGAACCAAGGTGGATGGAGTTAAGATACAGATCAGCCATGATCTAATCCGAGTGGCAGGAACAGGCTGGAGGGGGCTGAATGGCCCTCCTCCCGTTGCTGTGTTCCTTTGCGCTCGGGGAACGGGGTGGGGGCATTCCCCTGGGGTCAAAGGTCAGGAGAACCGGCCCCGCTGACTGTTCACGCACTGCGCTAAAATGAAGCAGCAACGCCCTCCCGATGGCGAAACACAACACACACACGCTCTTCAAACACTCCCAAAACCACACCATTTTTGATTTGGACAGACAGTGGGCATTTTAAGCTTGACTTAATTCGGCGAAAGAAGGTTACCAATAACCCACCACCCCCTCCCCCCGCCAGAAAACACAATCCAAATTAAAATGCCAGCCTAGCTGGCTAATAATATTCATTCATACTCGCTCTCTCTCCGTCCCCACTCACACTCATATTTCATTTCCCATCCTGGGAGGGGAGCCGAACAGAGTCACCATTTTATTTATCCAGGAAGTGTAGCTTATAATATTTGTTCATCTGCTCCAGGAATATGAAAGTGAGGACCGTGTGAGGGCCCAGACGGGCGTAGTACGGCGTGAATCCTTTCCAAAGGCTGAAGAATCCCTCTTGTCGGATGACTCGATAGAGGACGTCCTGAAAGGAATGGGAATAAGCAGCCACGTCAGGTAAGGGAGCAGATTCCCCCCACCGTCCCCATCCTCCATTTCCCCCAAAAAAGGGAATTCCCCGCCACTCCAAAACCTTCCGCCGCAGCATGGCTGGGGGCAGAACCGCACGGTTCAAGCAGGACGCTACAGGTCGGAGTAAGAATGAGTATTTCTAGAGCGCCTGTCACGGCCCCAGGACGTCCCAAAGTGTCGGCGGTGGCTCAGTGGGTCGCTCGGCACTCTCCAGCCTCCGAGTCAGCAGGTCGTGGGTTCAAGTCCCACTCCAGAGACTTGAAAACACACATCTAGGCTGACACTCCCAGTGCAGTGCTGAGGGAGTGCTGCGCTGTCGGAGGTGTCGTCTTTTGGATGAGACATTAAACCGAGGCCCCGTCTGCTCTCTCAGGCAGACGTAAAAGATTCCATGGCACTATTTCGGAGGGACTTGAAAGGTGAATCGGGAACACTCCTCCAGGGTAAACTGTGACACTAGGACATGGGGTACATGGTCAAATAGTCCAGTACTTGTGGGTACAGGTCTGTCACTGTATAACACTGGGGTACAGTACTGGTGGGTACAGGTCTGTCACTGTATAACACTGGGGTACAGTACTGGTGGGTACAGGTCTGTCACTGTATAACACTGGGGTACAGTACTGGTGGGTACAGGTCTGTCACTAACACTGGGGTACAGTACTGGTGGGTACAGGTCTGTCACTGTATAACACTGGGGTACAGTACTGGTGGGTACAGGTCTGTCACTGTATAACACTGGGGTACAGTACTGGTGGGTACAGGTCTGTCACTGTATAACACTGGGGTACAGTACTGGTGGGTACAGGTCTGTCACTGTATAACACTGGGGTACAGTACTGGTGGGTACAGGTCTGTCACTGTATAACACTGGGGTACAGTACTGGTGGGTACAGGTCTGTCACTGTATAACACGGGTACAGTACTGGTGGGTACAGGTCTGTCACTGTATAACACGGGTACAGTACTGGTGGGTACAGGTCTGTCACTGTATAACACTGGGGTACAGTACTGATGGGTACAGGTCTGTCACTGTATAACACTGGGGTACAGTACTGGTGGGTACAGGTCTGTCACTGTATAACACTTGGGTACAGTACTTGTGGGTACAAGTCTGTCACTGTATAACACTGGGGTACAGTACTGGTGGGTACACGTCTGTCACTGTATAACATTGGGGTACAGTACGGGTGGGTACAGGTCTGTCACTGTATAACACGGGTACAGTACTGGTGGGTACAGGTCTGTCACTGTATAACACTGGGGTACAGTACTGGTGGGTACAGGTCTGTCACTGTATAACACTGGGGTACAGTACTGGTGGGTACAGGTCTGTCACTGTATATCACTGGGTTGCAGTACTGGTGGGTACAGGTCTGTCACTGTATAACACTGGGGTACAGTACTGGTGGGTACAGGTCTGTCACTATAACACTGGGGTACAGTACTGGTGGGTACAGGTCTGTCACTGTATAACACTGGGGTACAGTACTGGTGGGGACAGGTCTGTCACTGTATAACACTGGGGTACAGTACTGGTGGGCACAGGTCTGTCACTGTATAACACTGGGGCACAGTACTGGTGGGGACAGGTCTGTCACTGTATAACACGGGTACAGTACTGGTGGGTACAGGTCTATCCCTGTGTAACACTGGGGTACAGTACTGGTGGGTACAGGTCTGTCACTGTATAACACTGGGGTACAGTACTGGTGGGTACAGGTCTGTCACTGTATAACACTGGGGTACAGTACTGGTGGGTACAAGTCTGTCACTGTATAACACTGGGGTACAGGTCTGTCACTGTATAACACTGGGGTACAGTACTGGTGGGTACAGGTCTGTCACTGTATAACACTGGGGTACAGTACTGGTGGGTACAGGTCTGTCACTGTATAACACTGGGATACAGTACTGGTGGGGACAGGTCTGTCACTGTGTAACACTGGGGTACAGTACTGGTGGGTACAGGTCTGTCACTGTATAACACTGGGGTACAGTACTGGTGGGTACAGGTCTGTCACTGTATAACACTGGGATACAGTACTGGTGGGGACAGGTCTGTCACTGTATAACACTGGGGTACAGTACTGGTGGGTACAGGTCTGTCACTGTATAACACTGGGGTACAGTACTGGTGGGGACAGGTCTGTCACTGTGTAACACTGCGGTACAGTACTGGTGGGGACAGGTCTGTCACTGTATAACACTGGGGTACAGTACTAGTGGGTACAGGTCTGTCACGAACACTGGGGTACAGTACTGGTGGGTACAGGTCTGTCACGAACACTGGGGTACAGTACTGGTGGGGACAGGTCTGTCACTGTATAACACTGGGGTACAGTACTGGTGGGTACAGGTCTGTCGATGTATAACACTGGGGTATAGTACTGGTGGGTACAGGTCTGTCACTGTATAACACTGGGGTACAGTACTGGTGGGTACAGGTCTGTCACTAACACTGGGATACAGTACTGGTGGGTACAGGTCTGTCCCTGTATAACACTGGGGTACAATAGTGGTGGGTACAGGTCTGTCACTGTATAACACTGGGGTACAGTACTGGTGGGTACAGGTCTGTCACTGTATAACACGGGTACAGTACTGGTGGGTACAGGTCTGTCACTGTATAACACTAGGGTACAGTACTGGTGGGTACAGGTCTGTCACTGTATAACACTGGGGTACAGTACTGGTGGGTACAGGCCTGTCCCTGTATAACACTGGGGTACAGTACTGGTGGGTACAGGTCTGTCACTGTATAACACTGGGGTACAGTACTGGTGGGTACAGGTCTGTCACTGTATAACACTGGGGTACAGTACTGGTGGGTACAGGTCTGTCACTGTATAACACGGGGTACAGTACTGGTGGGTACAGGTCTGTCACTGTATAACACTGGGGTACAGTACTGGTGGGTACAGGTCTGTCACTGTTTAACACTGGGGTACAGTACTGGTGGGTACAGGTCTGTCACTGTATAACACTGGGGTACAGTACTGGTGGGTACAGGTCTGTCACTGTATAACACTGGGGTACAGTACTGGTGGGTACAGGTCTGTCACTGTATAACACTGGGGTACAGTACTGGTGGGTACAAGTCTGTCACTGTATAACACTGGGGTACAGGTCTGTCACTGTATAACACTGGGGTACAGTACTGGTGGGTACAGGTCTGTCACTGTATAACACTGGGGTACAGTACTGGTGGGGACAGGTCTGTCCCTGTATAACACTGGGGTACAGTACTGGTGGGTACAGGTCTGTCACTGTTTTACACTGGGGTACAGTACTGGTGGGTACAGGTCTGTCACTGTATAACACTGGGGTACAGTACTGGTGGGTACAGGTCTGTCACTGTATAACACTGGGGTACAGTACGGGTGGGTACAGGTCTGTCACTGTATAACACTGGGGTACAGTACTGTTGGGTACAAGTCTGTCATTGTATAACACTGGGGTACAGGTCTGTCACTGTATAACACTGGGGTACAGTACTGGTGGGTACAGGTCTGTCGCTGTATAACACTGGGGTAGAGTACTGGTGGGTACAGGTCTGTCACTGTATAACACTGGGGTACAGTACTGGTGGGTACAGGTCTGTCACTGTATAACACTGGGGTACAGTACGGGTGGGTACAGGTCTGTCACTGTATAACACTGGGGTACAGTACTGGTGGGTACAAGTCTGTCACTGTATAACACTGGGGTACAGTACTGGTGGGTACAAGTCTGTCACTGTTTAACACTGGGGTACAGGTCTGTCACTGTATAACACTGGGGTACAGTACTGGTGGGTACAGGTCTGTCACTGTATAACACTGGGGTACAGTACTGGTGGGTACAGGTCTGTCACTGTATAACACTGGGGTACAGTACTGGTGGGTACAGGTCTGTCACTGTATAACACTGGGGTACAGTACTGGTGGGTACAGGTCTGTCACTGTATAACACTGGGGTACAGTACTGCTGGGTACAGGTCTGTCACTGTGTAACACTGGGTTCAGTATTGGTGGGTACAGGTCTGTCACTGTGTAACACTGGGGTACAGTACTAGTGGGTACAGGTCTGTCACTAACACTGGGATACAGTACTGGTGGGTACAGGTCTGTCCCTGTATAACACTGGGGTACAGTACTGGTGGGTACAGGGCTGTCACTAACACTGGGATACAGTACTGGTGGGTACAGGTCAGTCCCTGTATAACACTGCGGTACAGTACTGGTGGGTACAGGTCTGTCACTGTCTAACACTAGGGTACAGTACTGGTGGGTACAAGTCTGTCACTGTATAACACTGGGGTACAGTACTGGTGGGTACAAGTCTGTCACTGTTTAACACTGGGGTACAGGTCTGTCACAGTATAACACTGGGGTACAGTACTGGTGGGTACAGGTCTGTCACTGTATAACACTGGGGTACAGTACTGGTGGGTACAGGTCTGTCACTGTATAACACTGGGGTACAATACTGGTGGGTACAGGTCTGTCACTGTATAACACTGGGGTACAGTACTGGTGGGTACAGGTCTGTCACTGTATAACACTGGGGTACAGTACTGGTGGGTACAGGACTGTCGCTGTATAACACTGGGGTACAGTACTTGTGGGTACAAGTCTGTCACTGTATAACACTGGGGTACAGTACTGGTGGGTACAGGTCTGTCACTGTATAACATTGGGGTACAGTACGGGTGGGTACAGGTCTGTCACTGTATAACACTGGGGTACAGTACTGGTGGGTACAGGTCTGTCACTGTATAACACTGGGGTACAGTACTGGTGGGTACAGGTCTGTCACTGTATATCACTGGGTTGCAGTACTGGTGGGTACAGGTCTGTCACTGTATAACACTGGGGTACAGTACTGGTGGGTACAGGTCTGTCACTGTATAACACTGGGGTACAGTACTGGTGGGTACAGGTCTGTCACTGTATAACACTGGGGTACAGTACTGGTGGGTACAGGTCTGTCACTGTATAACACTGGGGTACAGTACTGGTGGGGACAGGTCTGTCCTTGTATAACACTGGGGTACAGTACTGGTGGGTACAGGTCTGTCGCTGTATAACACTGGGGTACAGTACTGGTGGGTACAGGTCTGTCACTGTATAACACTGGGGTACAGTACTGGTGGGTACAGGTCTGTCACTGTATAACACTGGGGTACAGTACTGCTGGGTACAGGTCTGTCACTATAACACTGGGGTACAGTACTAGTGGGTACAGGTCTGTCACTATAACACTGGGGTACAGTACTGGTGGGTACAGGTCTGTCACTATAACACTGGGGTACAGTACTGGTGGGTACAGGTCTGTCACTATAACACTGGGGTACAGTACTGGTGGGTACAGGTCTGTCACTGTATAACACTGGGGTACAGTACTGGTGGGTACAGGTCTGTCACTGTATAACACTGGGGTACAATACTGGTGGGTACAGGTCTGTCACTGTATAACACTGGGGTACAGTACTGGTGGGTACAGGTCTGTCACTGTATAACACTGGGGTACAGTACTGGTGGGTACAGGTCTGTCGCTGTATAACACTGGGGTACAGTACTGGTGGGTACAGGTCTGTCACTGTATAACACTGGGGTACAGTACTGGTGGGTACAGGTCTGTCACTGTATAACACTGGGGTACAGTACTGCTGGGTACAGGTCTGTCACTATAACACTGGGGTACAGTACTAGTGGGTACAGGTCTGTCACTATAACACTGGGGTACAGTACTGGTGGGTACAGGTCTGTCACTATAACACTGGGGTACAGTACTGGTGGGTACAGGTCTGTCACTGTATAACACTGGGGTACAGTACTGGTGGGTACAGGTCTGTCACTGTATAACACTGGGGTACAATACTGGTGGGTACAGGTCTGTCACTGTATAACACTGGGGTACAGTACTGGTGGGTACAGGTCTGTCACTGTATAACACTGGGGTACAGTACTGGTGGGTACAGGACTGTCGCTGTATAACACTGGGGTACAGTACTTGTGGGTACAAGTCTGTCACTGTATAACACTGGGGTACAGTACTGGTGGGTACAGGTCTGTCACTGTATAACATTGGGGTACAGTACGGGTGGGTACAGGTCTGTCACTGTATAACACTGGGGTACAGTACTGGTGGGTACAGGTCTGTCACTGTATAACACTGGGGTACAGTACTGGTGGGTACAGGTCTGTCACTGTATATCACTGGGTTGCAGTACTGGTGGGTACAGGTCTGTCACTGTATAACACTGGGGTACAGTACTGGTGGGTACAGGTCTGTCACTGTATAACACTGGGGTACAGTACTGGTGGGGACAGGTCTGTCACTGTATAACACTGGGGTACAGTACTGGTGGGCACAGGTCTGTCACTGTATAACACTGGGGCACAGTACTGGTGGGTACAGGTCTGTCACTGTATAACACTGGGGTACAGTACTGGTGGGTACAGGTCTGTCGCTGTATAACACTGGGGTACAGTACTGGTGGGTACAGGTCTGTCACTGTATAACACTGGGGTACAGTACGGGTGGGTACAGGTCTATCACTGTATAACACTGGGGTACAGGTCTGGTGGGTACAGGTCTGTCACTGTATAACACTGGGGTACAGTACTGGTGGGTACAGGTCTGTCACTGTATAACACGGGGGTACAGTACTGGTGGGTACAGGTCTGTCACGGTATAACACTGCGGTACAGTACTGGTGGGTACAGGTCTGTCACTGTATAACACTGGGGTACAGTACTGGTGAATACAGGTCTGTCACTGTATTACACTGGGGTACAGTACTGGTGGGTACAGGTCTGTCACTGTATAACACGGGGGTACAGTACTGGTGGGTACAGGTCTGTCACGGTATAACACTGCGGTACAGTACTGGTGGGTACAGGTCTGTCACTGTATAACACTGGGGTACAGTACTGGTGAGTACAAGTCTGTCACTGTATAACACTGGGGTACAGGTCTGTCACTATAACACTGGGGTACAGTACTGGTGGGTGCAGGTCTATCCCTGTATAACACTGGGGTACAGTACTGGTGGGTACAGGTCTGTCACTGTATAACACTGGGGTACAGTACTGGTGGGTACAGGTCTGTCACTGTATAACACGGGTACAGTACGGGTGGGTACAGGTCTGTCACTGTATAACACTGGGGTACAGTACTGGTGGGTACAAGTCTGTCACTGTATAACACTGGGGTACAGTACTGGTGGGTACAGGTCTGTCACTATAACACTGGGGTATAGTACTGGTGGGTACAGGTCTGTCACTGTGTAACACTGGGGTACAGTACTGGTGGGTACAGGTCTGTCACTGTATAACACTGGGGTACAGTACTGGTGGGTACAGGTCTGTCACTGTATAACGGGTACAGTACTGGTGGGTACAAGTCTGTCACTGTATAACACTGGGGTACAGTACTGGTGGGTTACACCCCCTCTTCAGCACTCTCCCCTTCCCCCCTTCGACGTCAGTGTGTCAAGATAACATGTTGCCTCACCAATCCATTCTTGTATTCAGGTTTGCCGTCTATCATCCGCATGTTTTGAACTCTGTGAAGTAAATAAAAATAACGCTTATATTTCTTTGTCGCGTCCAGTTCTATTGCATGAAACAGGGTTTGATGCTTGCAGACACACACACTGCCCAAGTGTGGGGCAAATTGCAAAGGAGCATCTGACTGACAGGACAAGCATTTTTCCCACGTAGACACAGAGTAAAGCCCCCTCTACACTGTCCCATCAAACAGTCCCGGGGCAGGTACAACACGGGTTAGATACAGAGTAAAGCTCCCTCTACACTGTCCCATCAAACACTCCCAGGGCAGGTACAGCACGGGCTAGATACAGAGTAAAGCTCCCTCTACACTGTCCCATCAAACACTCCCAGGGCAGGTACAGCACGGGTTAGATACAGAGTAAAGCTCCCTCTACACTGTCCCGTCAAACACACCCAGGGCAGGTGCAGCACGGGTTAGATACAGAGTAAAGTTCCCTCTACACTGTCCCATCAAACACTCCCAGGGCAGGTACAGCCCGGGTTAGATACAGAGTAAAGCTCCCTCTACACTGTCCCATCAAACACTCCCAGGGCAGGTACAGCACGGGTTAGATACAGAGTAAAGCTCTCTCTACACTGTCCCATCAAACACTCCCAGGGCAGGTACAACACGGGTTAGATATAGAGCAAAGCTCCCTCTACACTGCCCCATCAAACACTCCCAGGGCAGGTACAGCACGGGTTAGATACAGAGTAAAGCTCCCTCTACACTGTCCCATGAAACACTCCCAGGACAGGTAAAGCACGGGTCAGATACAGAGTAAAGCTCCCTCTACACTGTCCCATCAAACACTCCCAGGGCAGGTACAGCATGGGTTAGATACAGAGTAAAGCTCCCTCTACACTGTCACATCAAACACTCCCAGGGCAGGTACAGCATGGGTTAGATACAGAGTAAAGCTCCCTCTACACTGTCCCATCAAACACTCCCAGGGCAGGTACAGCACGGGTTAGATACAGAGTAAAGCACCCTCGACACTGTCCCATCACACACTCCCAGGGCAGGTGCAGCACGGGTTAGATACAGAGTAAAGCACCCTCGACACTGTCCCACCACACACTCCCAGGGCAGGTACAGCACGGGGTTAGATACAGAGTAAAGCTCCCTCTACACTGTCCCATCACACACTCCCAGGACAGGTACAGCACGGGGTTAGATACAGAGTAAAGCTCCCTCTACACTGTCCCATCAAACACTCCCAGGGCAGGTACAGCACGGGTTAGATACAGAGTAAAGCTCCCTCTACACTGTCCCATCAAACACTCCCAGGGCAGGTACAGCACGGGTTAGATACAGAGTAAAGCTCCCTCTACACTGTCCCATCTAACACTCCCAGGGCAGGTACAGCACGGGTTAGATACAGAGTAAAGCTCCCTCTGTACTGTCCCATCAAACACTCCCAGGGCAGGTGCAGCACGGGTTAGATACAGAGTAAAGCTCCCTCTACACTGTCCCATCAAACACTCCCAGGGCAGGTACAGCACGGGTTAGATACAGAGTAAAGCTCCCTCTGCACTGTCCCATCAAACACTCCCAGGACAGGTACAGCACGGGTTAGATACAGAGTAAAGCTCCCTCTACACTGTCCCATGAAACACTCCCAGGACAGGTAAAGCACGGGTCAGATACAGAGTAAAGCTCCCTCTACACTGTCCCATCAAACACTCCCAGGGCAGGTACAGCATGGGTTAGATACAGAGTAAAGCTCCCTCTACACTGTCACATCAAACACTCCCAGGGCAGGTACAGCATGGGTTAGATACAGAGTAAAGCTCCCTCTACACTGTCCCATCAAACACTCCCAGGGCAGGTACAGCACGGGTTAGATACAGAGTAAAGCACCCTCGACACTGTCCCATCACACACTCCCAGGGCAGGTACAGCACGGGTTAGATACAGAGTAAAGCACCCTCGACACTGTCCCACCACACACTCCCAGGGCAGGTACAGCACGGGGTTAGATACAGAGTAAAGCTCCCTCTACACTGTCCCATCACACACTCCCAGGACAGGTACAGCACGGGGTTAGATACAGAGTAAAGCTCCCTCTACACTGTCCCATCAAACACTCCCAGGGCAGGTACAGCACGGGTTAGATACAGAGTAAAGCTCCCTCTACACTGTCCCATCAAACACTCCCAGGGCAGGTACAGCACGGGTTAGATACAGAGTAAAGCTCCCTCTACACTGTCCCATCTAACACTCCCAGGGCAGGTACAGCACGGGTTAGATACAGAGTAAAGCTCCCTCTGTACTGTCCCATCAAACACTCCCAGGGCAGGTGCAGCACGGGTTAGATACAGAGTAAAGCTCCCTCTACACTGTCCCATCAAACACTCCCAGGGCAGGTACAGCACGGGTTAGATACAGAGTAAAGCTCCCTCTGCACTGTCCCATCAAACACTCCCAGGACAGGTACAGCACGGGTTAGATAGAGTAAAGCTCCCTCTACACTGTCCCATGAAACACTCCCAGGACAGGTACAGCACGGGTTAGATACAGAGTAAAGCTCCCTCTACACTGTCCCATCAAACACTCCCGGGCCAGGTACAGCACGGGTTAGATACAGAGTAAAGCTCCCTCTACACTGTCCCCATCAAACACTCCCAGGGCAGGTACAGCACGGGGTTAGATACAGAGTAAAGCTCCCTCTACACTGTCCCATCAAACACTCCCAGGACAGGTACAGCACAGGTTAGATACAGAGTAAAGCTCCCTCTACACTGTCCCCATCAAACACTCCCAGGGCAGGTACAGCACGGGGTTAGATACAGAGTAAAGCTCCCTCTACACTGTCCCATCAAACACTCCCAGGACAGGTACAGCACGGGTTAGATACAGAGTAAAGCTCCCTCTACACTGTCCCATCAAACACTCCCAGGGCAGGTACAGCACGGGTTAGATACAGAGTAAAGCTCCCTCTACACTGTCCCATCAAACACTCCCAGGGCAGGTACAGCACGGGTTAGATACAGAGTAAAGCTCCCTCTACACTGTCCCATCAAACACTCCCAGGGCAGGTACAGCACGGGTTAGATACAGAGTAAAGCTCCCTCTACACTGCCCCATCAAACACTCCCAGGGCAGGTACAGCACGGGTTAGATACAGAGTAAAGCTCCCTCTACACTGTCCCATCAAACACTCCCAGGGCAGGTACAGCACGGGTTAGATACAGAGTAAAGCTCCCTCTACACTGTCCCATCAAACACTCCCAGGGCAGGTACAGCACGGGTTAGATACAGAGTAAAGCTCCCTCTACACTGCCCCATCAAACACTCCCAGGGCAGGTACAGCACGGGTTAGATACAGAGTAAAGCTCCTCTACACTGTCCCAACAAACACTCCCAGAATTTAGCTCATTTCCTCACCTAGTTTTTGCAATGTCCACTGGCATGGAGGCTGCTGTCGTCACGAGGCCGCTGATCATACTGGCACAGAAATGGCACAGGATGTTATCGTTGAAGTAACCTGTGTTCACGGGCGGGGGGGGGAAACACACAATTCAGAAATCGGAGCAATGCTTCCCTGTTAAAGCTGCAGTGTCCAACCAGAGGTCAGTAATCCACAGGCGGACCATTGGCCGTGCAACCGGCCAGCCAGGCCTTGGTTCATCACTTTGTAGAACAATTGTGCAGGATTGCGTTGCTAATTAGATGAACTTAATTCGAAGGTGTAGTGGGGACGGTAGTGTCAGGGTGACCAACGCGCCCTCTGAGCGGCTGCGCAGTAATGGCAAAGATCCCGCACAGGCCGCTCACCGGCCTTTCCATTGTACCACGCGTGCGCTGAAATTTAAAGGTACCCCGCTGAACGAAGGGCAGCTTGCAGGGAACATTGGTGGTGACTGTAACCGGGCAAGCACCCTGGAGATTGAGATTTCAGATCTCACTGTCGCAACTCCTGAAACCGAATGTGGGAGCTGGCACCGGAAAAAAATAACCGCCAGAGCACCAGGATTGCCGTAAAAACAACTTGCATTTATATAGCGCCTTTAACGTATTAAAACGTCCCAGGGCGCTTCACAGGAGCGATTATCAGACAGAAATTTGACCGCGGGCCACATAAGGAGATATTAAGGCAGGTGACCAAAAGCTTGGTCAAAGAGGTCGGTTTTAAGGAGCGTCTTAAAGGAGGAGAGAGAGTAGGAGAGGTTTAGGGGGAGAATTCCAGGGTTTGGAGCCCAGGCGGCTGACGGCACGGCCGCCAATGGTGGAGCGATGGAAAATCGGGGATCCGCAAGAGGCCAGAATTGGAGGAGCGCAGAGATCTCGGAGGGTTGTGGGGATGGAGGAGGTTACAGAGATAGGGCGGGGGCGAGGCCACGGAGGGGTCTGAACACAAGGATGAACCGAATGGGAAGCTGCCGGCCTGGACTCCGGCCCCCGCACTATGTGCTCGACTCTTGGCTGTCCTCAGCGACTAGGGCCGGCCGACAAGTGCGGCCTTTCCAGGGCTGACCAGTCAAACGGTCAGGACAGTCCAACAGAAACGTTAAGGCTGCGAGTCAGGTTGGTGAAAGTGAGGCTTTTTAGCTTCGGTGTGGCGGAACCATTTGCGTGAAGAGGCCCCACGCACGCCAGAGGTTCGGAGGCCCTTACATTGAGGCAGAATAAATACACAGCATTTAGCTCGGACGCACAGAATATAAAACCACAGCGAAAGGTCTTTTGTCAAGACTGTCTCCCCTTTCTGAAGTTGCTGATTCTTGGTTGGGTCTGATTCCGCAGGTGCTGTATAACCCCCCCCACAGTAGCGAGCGCAAGAGCCCTTTTTGTGAGCGTAGGCAGTCAGTGGGCTATTCAACCACGGGGGCCGTCACATTCAGGTGTGAGGCCGGGCACGCGTACGCTTTCCAGCAAGGATCGGCGGATGGTCAACAGGAGCAGGAAGCCTGGGAGATTCCCCCCCCCCCCCACAGGCACTGAGGCCAACTTTAACACCGAGCCAGTGCCGGGATCGGCTAACTCGGTGGGGACCCAGGATGGAGGGTGGGAAAGAGAGGAGAGGGGGTTCGGTAACTGGGATCTGCTGGTCTGCACAGCTGAAGTTCGGGTCCGCCGCTGCTAGCTGGGTGAGAAACGGGTTTTAAGACACAAGCACCGACCGGGAGAGGCGTCGAGCCCCGAAAAGGAAGAGATCTCACCTAAACCCAGCAGGAACTGCTTGGACTGGGAGTAAGAAGCCAGCTGGGCCGCATTCACCACGACCGCTCGGGCCATTGTCGGGACACAACCCTGGAAATAATCAGCAACAAGGAGAGTCGGAGTTATTGCCATCCAGTAACGATGTCAACATCAAACCTGCATTTATATAGCGCCCATCACCACCGCAGGACGTCCCAAAGCACTTTACAGCGAATGAAGCAGTTCTTGAAGTGTAGTCACTGTTGTAATGTACGAAACGCAGCAGCCAATTTGCGCACAGCAAGCTCCCACAAATAGCAATGTGATAATGACCAGATAATCTGTTTTTAGTGATGTTGATTGAGGGATAAATATTGGGCCCAGGACACCGGGGAGACACTCCCCCCTGCTCGCCTTCGAAATAGTGGCCGCGGGATCTTTTACGTCCACCTGGTCAATATATCCTTCCCGAGGCGCGGTGCCCAGAAATGGAGGCAGTGCGGCAGGCGGGGATCTGATCTGGTGCTCCCCGCCCGGTTAAATAGCCTGCCGGCAAACGAGTATCTCAGGGATAATGGCCACTGCGGGGAGGAACCAGAGGGCTGAGCCAGCAGAGAGTCAGGAACTTCACGGGAGAAAGCAGGACAATAAAAACGTCTCGGCTTTTAACGGAAACGTCCGCACTTAAAAGGGAGGTTTAACCGACTCCAGGCCGCTGCCGCCGAAGGGAGGGCCGCAAATCTGGACGGGCCTGGGAGCCGGTCAGGAAACATCTGACTGTGGAAACACTCGCTGCCGACAGGTCACATTTCCCTTCCACGGACGGACTTTTCTTGCATTTTAATAAACTCGTTTGGGGGGGATGTGGCACTTGTGCGTAAGATCGGGAGAATTAGGAGTAGGAGTGGGCCATTCGGCCCCTCGAGCCCGCACCGCCATTCAATAAGATCGTGGCTGATCTTCGACCTCAACTCCACCTTCCCGCCCGATCCCCAGATCCCTGGATTCCCCGACAGCCCAAAAATCTATCGATCTCAGCCTTGAATATACTCAACGATTCAGCATTCACAGGGGGCAGAGAACCCTGTGAGTGAAGAAATTCCTCCTCATCTCAGTCACCTTATCCTGAGACTGTGACCCCCCCTCCCCGTTCTAGACTCTCCAGCCAGGGGGAAACAACCTCTCGGCATCTATTTGGCAGCAACCCTTTTTAGAGTGACCTGCAGCTTGGTTGATGGTTTGCTGTGACCTACCCGCCAGAGTGTGACGACCCCCTCTTCACGAGTAATCCGAATTAGTGCGTTGAACACGTTCGAGTAACCCCTACGTTGGTCGACAGGCAACCTGCAGAGAAAGAACATTTTTAACAATAACCTGTTATTTATATATAGCGTCTTTAACGTAGCAAAATGTCAAAATTTGACACCGAGCCACATAAGGAGATGTCAGGGCAGGTGACCAAAAGCTTGGTCAAAGAGGTGGGTTTTAAGCAGCGCCTTAAAGGAGGAGAGAGAGGCGGAGAGGTTTAGGGAGGGAATTCCCGAGCTTAGGGCCCGGGCGGCTGAAGGCACGGCCGCCAATGGTGGAGCGATTAAAATCGGGGGATGCTCAAGAGGCCGGAATTAGAGGAGGGCAGAGATCGCGGAGGGTTGTAGAAGCTGGAGGAGGTTACACAGATAGGGAGGGGCGAGGCCACGGAGGGATTTGAAAACAAGGATGAGAATTTTAAAGTTGAGGTGTTGGAGGGCCAAAAACCCAACGTAGGTCAGTGATCTCGGGGGCGCTGGGTGAGTGAGACTCGGTGCGGGATAGGTTAAGGGCAGCAGAGTTATGGACGAGCTGAAATTTATGGAGGACAGCAGGCCAGGCCAGAGAACTGGAATAGCCACAGGAGGTGACAACAGCAGCAGCAGGTGAGCTGAGGCAGGGGCAGTGGATGTTACGGAGGTAGAAGCGGGCAACCCGTTGCGATGGAGAGGATACGAGGGTCAGAAGCCAGTGGCGGGGTTGGAATCGGTGGTGAGGGTTCGGAGTTTGTGGCGGGGCTGAAGATGATGGGTTTGGTCTTCCCAATGTTTAACGGGAGGACAGTGGAGATCACCCAAGACTGGGTAAACCACACCACCCTCCCCCAACACCTAACATTGTCCAGCTTCTATTTTTATTACTCATTCACCGGATGTGGGCATCGCTGGCAATCCCTAATCGCCCTTAACGGAGTGGCTTGCTGGGCCATTTCAGAGGGCTGTTCAGAGTCAACCACATTGCTGTGGGTCTGGAGTCACATAGAGTCAGATTTCCTTCCCTGAAGGACATCAGTGAACCGGACGGGTTTTTACAACAATCCGATAGTTTCATGGTCACCGTCACTGATACTCGCTTTTCTATTCCAGATTTAATTATTAACTGAATTTAAATTCCCCAGCTGCCGTGGTGGGATTTGAACTCGGGTCTCCGGACCATTAGTCCAGGCCTCTGGATCACTAGTCCAGCAGCATAACCACTATGCTACCGTATCCCACATTGCTAAACATTTAAAGGGGGAAAACTTGTATTAAACAGTTGCCTGTAATGATGCAATTGCAGGCTCTGGCCAGTAGGTGGCGGTGTGCCGCAAGTTTCTAAAATCTCTTCGCAAACTCCCATTGTATAATAAAAATTCATCATCTGACCATGGGCAGCCACACAAGCAATTTATTATATTTATAATAAATCTTTTAATAAGCACTTGCACCGTGCCATAATTTCCTTTGTATTGAGACGCCTGTTGGCTTAGAACATAAGAAATAGGAGCAGGAGTCGGCCATTCGGCCCCTCGAGCCTGCTCCGCCATTCAACAAGATCATGGCTGATCATCGACCTCAACTCCACTTTCCTGCACTATCCCCATATCCCTTAGTGCCCAAAAATCTATCGATCTCTGTCTTGAATATACTCAACGACTGAGCCTCCACAGCCCTCTGGGGTAGAGAATTCCAAAGATTCACCACCCTCTGAGTGAAGAAATTCCTCCTCATCTCAGTCCTGAATGGCCGACCCCTTATCCTGAGACTGTGCCCCCTGGTTCAGGACTCTCCAGCCAGGGGAAACATCCTCCCTGCACCTACCCTGTCAAGTCCTCTAATTATACGTTTCAATGAAATCACCTCTCATTCTTCTAAACTCTAGAGAATATAGGCCTAGTCTACTCAATCTCTCCTCATAGAACAATCCCCCCATCCCAGGTACCGAGGCTTGCATACCTTGGCACCGTATCTGAGATGGCAAAGTTAGCAACAGATGCCCAGTGCTCCGATGCTCTCAGTACCCAAGTACAAGCCCACCCACCCCCACCATCCCCGATCTACAAGTCTAAAATCAATCATAGACTAGTACAGCACAGGAGGCCATTCGGCCCATCGAGTCTGCGCCGGCTCTTTCGAAGAGCAATCCAGTTAGTCCCACTCCCCTGGCTCTTTCCACATATCACTGCAAATTTTTCTCCTTCGAGTATTTATCCAATTCCCTTCTGAAGGCTACTATTGAATCTGCCTCCACCACCCTATCAGGCAGTGCATTCCAAATCCTAACCACTCGCTGCGTAAAAAAGTTTTTCCTCATGTCACCTCTGGTTCTTTTGCCAATCACCTTAAATCTGTGCCCTCTGGTGATCGGCCCTTCAACCATTGGAAACAGTTTTGGTTCATTTACTCGATCTAAACTCTTCCCGTTCTGAACAGCTCTATCAAATCTCCTCTTAGCCTTCTCTGCTCCAAGGAGAACAACCTTTAAGTGCTATGTTTCAGGCACCTACCTGCCATCGGCGGTCATTCTGATCAATGACACCTCGGCCGGCGTCCCTATGAAGGCGCCGATCGCGCCCGCAGTCATCCCGATTCCCGCTTTGAGGAAGAAGTTGGGCGGCGTCCCGTCGGCTTTGGTGAGCTTCTCGAAGAGGATGGTGTAGATCCCCAGACGGGTCGTTGTGTAGGTGGCCTGTCGCAGCAGACCAGCGGAAAGACTGCGGGGGGGAGAGAGAGAGAGCGCGGCGTGGGAAACGCCTTCTAACGTTACTGCTCCAACAAAGCGAAACATGCACTTAATAGACGCGCAAGCTCTCGCCCCCGGCTGGCCGAGTTGGTGCCCCAAGCCATACGGGTCCAGAGAAGGCCCTGGCTCACGCTCTTCGGCAGCACCTCCCAAACCCGCAACCTCCACCACCTAGAAGGACAAGGGCAGCAGGCGCATGGGAACACCACCACCGCCAAGTTCTCCTCCAAGTCACACACCATCCTGACTTGGAAATATATCGGCCGATCCTTCATCGTCGCTGGGACAAAATCCTGGAACTCCCTCCCTAACAGCACTGTGGGAGCACCTTCACCACACGGACTGCAGCGGTTCAAGAAGGCGGCTCACCACCACCTTCTCAAGGGGCAACTAGGGATGGGCAATAAATGCTGGCCTTGCTGTCCCGTGAACGAACAACAACAACTTGTATTTATATAGCGCCTTTAACGTAGTAAAACGTCCCAGGGCGCTGCACAGGAGTATTTTAAGACAAAAATATTTGACACCGAGCCACATAAGGAGAAATTAGGGCAGGTGACCAAAAGCTTGGTCAAAGAGATAGGTTTTAAGGAGCGTCTTAAAGGAGGAGAGAGAGGCGGAGAGGTTTAGGGAGGGAATTCTGGAGCTTAGGGCCCAGGCAGCTGAAGGCACGGCCATCAATGGTTGAGCGATTATAATCAGGGATGCTCAAGAGGGCAGAATTAGAGGAGCGCAGATATCTCGGGGGTGTTGTTGGGGCTGAAGGAGATCACAGAGATAGGGAGGGGCGAGGCCATGGAGAAATCTGAAAACCAGGATGATAATTTTGAAATCGAGGCGCTGCTTAACCAGAATTTTTTTTAAAGTTAGCCGATTTCAGCGGAGGCAAAGTGTTGTAATTGGACTCGGGCTAGAATGGAGGATAAAAGTTAATGAGCCAGCTCCCATCCAATTGCCAGCCATCGTCCCCCAGTTGCAGAGACGTGTGTGCACGAATGTCAGGTAAAGGGGGCAGGATCGGGCTGTGATGCCTGCCTTAGTTAAATAGCCGGCTGGTTTCCTTCCCCTAAAACAAAGGACAGGAGTGAACCGGTTGGGGTTTGTAAAACCAGAATCAGACAGCTCCACGGTCAATTTTGCCGACACCAGCTTTTTATTTCCAGATTCTGAAAACCGAATTCAAATTCCCGCAACGCCATGGTGGGATCTGAACTCGCGCTCTCTGGATTACGAGCCCAGTAACGTGACCACCGCGCCGCCGCCGCCACCGCCCGTGAATTCGATGTTCGGGAAGGCGGCAAGGTGCCGGGACCTCCTGGATCATCAGTCGGCCCCGAGCTCCCCTTGGCTGGGAGGAGTTGGGGGAAAGGTGCGCGGGGCCCGACGGGAAAGGGGGCCCCTGGGTCCTAGTGCCTGCCGAACCCGGGTCTCACACCGTGTGTTACGCGCTTAGGTTGAAATGAAGGACTGATCGAACTAGTAAAAGGCTTCAGCGTGGGGCGGGGCGGGGCACCATGGAATAGAAAGACTCGGGTTCAATCGCCCGGTTGCACGCACCCCCTCACTACTCGCCGACAAGCTGAAAAGTGCGCGCGCAGACTTTAGAATCATAGAAACTTAGAGCACGGAAGGTGGCCATTCGGCCCGTCGTGCCTGTGCTGGCTCTTTGAAGGAGCAGTTGTGCTGAGTCCCACACCCTCCCGCTTTTATAGAATCGTCGGCGAGAGAAAGAGAACTCGCACCGATACAATCCCGTATTATTTTGTCGCAACAAGTCAGAGCACTTTACACAGTTTAGTATTTTCCAAGTGCGCTAACAGTTGTTATGTGGGCAAATGGACAGGATGGGGATTGGCGGTGCTGCACCCAGCAGTCGAATAGCCAGGACACGCACACACACACACATGAAAGATGGCCACTTGGCAGGAGGTAGAGGGAGGCTCTGGTGCCCCTGCAGCCGTGCCAATGGCAAACACCAGCTCCTGCTCCGGGGTGAAGGGGAGGGGGGGGGGGCGAGTGTTAAGTCAGTTCACAGCCCGTATCGGCACGCTCCGACAGGAGTTAAGCGGCGCGCTGCCCCAGCTCTGCTTACCCGGTGTAGATTCCTCCGACCCCCTCGGCCTTCAGAATGCTGGTCAGGGCGTGAAAGCTGGTCTTGTATTCTTTTGGCTGGCCCCCTTGGCCACTCAACTGCATGCGGTTCTTCACCAAGTCCAGGGGCTGGACAAAGAATGTGGCCCCCATCCTAAAAAGACAAGAAACATGACTCGATTCAGGCTTTTCTGGCGAGGCATTTCATTGTCTTTCCTGCATTCTGCGCTCCTCAAGGCGAGAGATGCGTCAGTACTGGGGAATGGATACTCAGGTACTCGAGCAAGAATCATCAGCGCGCACTCCCGGACCAGCTACAGCACACTGTCCCATCAAACACTCCCAGGGCAGGTACAGCACGGGTTAGATACAGAGTAAAGCTCCCTCTACACTGTCCCATCAAACACTCCCAGGGCAGGTACAGCACGGGTTAGATACAGAGTAAAGCTCCCTCTACACTGTCCCATCAAACACTCCCAGGGCAGGTACAGCACGGGTTAGATACAGAGTAAAGCTCCCTCTACACTGTCCCATCAAACACTCCCAGGGCAGGTACAGCACGGGTTAGATACAGAGTAAAGCTCCCTCTACACTGTCCCATCAAACACTCCCAGGGCAGGTACAGCACGGGTTAGATACAGAGTAAAGCTCCCTCTACACTGTCCCCATCAAACACTCCCAGGGCAGGTACAGCACGGGTTAGATACAGAGTAAAGCTCCCTCTACACTGTCCCATCAAACACTCCCAGGGCAGGTACAGCACGGGTTAGATACAGAGTAAAGCTCCCTCTACACTGTCCCCATCAAACACTCCCAGGGCAGGTACAGCACGGGTTAGATACAGAGTAAAGCTCCCTCTACACTGTCCCATCAAACACTCCCAGGGCAGGTACAGCACGGGTTAGATACAGAGTAAAGCTCCCTCTACACTGTCCCATCAAGCACTCCCAGGGCAGGTACTGCACGGGTTAGATACAGAGTAAAGCTCCCTCTACACTGTCCCATCAAACACTCCCAGGGCAGGTACAGCACGGGTTAGATACAGAGTAAAGCCCCCTCTACACTGTCCCATCAAACACTCCCAGGGCAGTTACAGCACGGGTTAGATACAGAGTAAAGCTCCCTCTACACTGTCCCCATCAAACACTCCCAGGGCAGTTACAGCACGGGTTAGATACAGAGACATTGTCAGGGTGCTGTTCCCAGTCTGAGCTGTGTTAGCTGTTCTTCGCCAGGACAGGAGTCCACTTTAATGTTACAGGAGACCTGTGCTCGAGCTAGCCCAGCCTGTGGGACCTTCTTGCTCACTCCCAGTTTGTTTTGCTGATCGGACACCCTGACACACACTAACCCTCCCAGCAACCTGCACTGGCTCAGTGGGTAGTGCTCTCTTGCCTCCGAGTCAGAAGGGTGTGGGTTCAAGCCCCACTCTAGGGGTTTGAGCACAAAATCCAGGCCGCTCGATGCTCCAGTGCAGCACTGAGGGAGTTCTGCTTTCTCGGACAGGACATGAAACAAAGCCCCCGCCCCCCCCCCGCCCCCACCCCCCCATTCTGGTGAACGGTGCCGATCCCATGATGCTATTCGAAGTGGAGGGAGTTCTCCTGGTGAGACCACACCTGGAGTATTGTGTACAGTTTTGGTCTCCTTACCTGAGGAAGGATATACTTGCCATAGAGGGAGCGCAGTGAAGGTTCACCAGACTGGTTCCTGGGATGGGGGATTGTCCTATGAGGAGAGATTGAGTAGACTAGGCCTATATTCTCTGGAGTTTAGAAGAATGAGAGGTGATCGCATTGAAACATACAAAATTCTTACAGGGCTTGACAGGGTAGATGCAGGGAGGATGTTTCCCCTGGTTGGGGAGTCTAGAACCAGGGCTCACAGTCTCAGAATACGGGGTCGGCCATTTAGGACTGAGATGAGGAGAAATTTCTTCACTCGGAGGATGGTGAATCTTTGGAATTCTCAACCCCAGAGGGCTGTGGAGGCTCAGTTGTTGAGTATATTCAAGACAGAGATCGATAGATTTTTGAATATTAAGGGAATCAAGGGATATGGGGATAGTGCAGGAAAGTGGAGATGAGGTAGAAGATCAGCCCTGATCTTATTGAATGGCGGAGCAGGCTAGAGGGGCCGAATGGCCGACTCCTGCTCCTATTTCTCATGTCCTTATTCCTCCCTCAATCAACAACACCAAAAAGAGAG
The DNA here is from genome assembly GCA_030390025.1 of Squalus acanthias. Lineage (NCBI taxonomy): Eukaryota > Metazoa > Chordata > Chondrichthyes > Squaliformes > Squalidae > Squalus > Squalus acanthias. Next base: position 1,211,294 of record JASTWF010000067.1, on the reverse strand, counting down.
AGACAGGTCATTCATCTCGGCTTCTGATCGTGGGCTCTTGCTGTGCTGAAATCAGCTGCCACACTTCCAAAGTAATTCACTGGCTGCGGAGCAGATTTTGCAGGCATGATAAGATGCTGCAAAAATATCCTTCTTTTCAATTGTGAAATGAGTGTGGAGTCAGAGTCCAAACCACAGCCAAGGCCACCATTCAAGTGCAGGAACTTTAGTGATCAAGTCCAAAGCTCTGGCCCAAGCACGACACATTTTATTTACCCCCACACAGACACAACATTTTGAATGTGAAGAAAGGAACAGGAGGCGGCCAATCGGCCCCTCGAGCCTGTCCCACCGTTCGATGGCTGATCTGTAACGTCAACTCCATCGACCCGCCTTTGCTCCGTATCCCGCGATACCCTCGCCCAACAATAATCTATCCATCTCAGTCTTGAAAGCTCCAATTGTCCCCCAGCATCCACAGCCTTTTGGGGGACGAGAGTTCCAGATTTCTACGACCCTGTGTGTGAAAAAAGTGCTTCCTGACATCACCCCTGAACGGCCTGGCTCTAATTTTAAGATTACCCCCCACTTGTCGATTTACCCCCCCCCCCCCCGAGGAAATAGTTTCTCCGTATCTATTGAATCCGCTTAAAAATGTTAAACACCTCGATCAGATCACCCCTCAATCTTCTACACTCAAGGGGAACAGGAGCCAAGAAATGACTCGAAGATCGCAGGAAATGTTGCGGAACAGAAACAACACCTTTCTGCCTCAAAACTATTCGACTTTGACATTCGGAACAAAGTTCAGCATTCGGCATGCCTGGGGATTTCCGAGCTTCGCTGCCAAGCACTCAGTTCATTGCTGAAATGTCACTGGTGTCATCTTAGCTTTCAAACATTCAGGGGAGGAGGGGGGGTGGGGACCTCGAGCAGCACGGGGAGAGACCGCAGACTGGCATTGGGCTCGGCCTCTAAAGTTCCCAAGGTCGGATTGTGGCCTCGAGCGATGTTCAAGTTGCAAATATGGTGTTTGGTTTTTTTTTTAATATTCATTTATGGGATGTGGGCGTCGCTGGCAAGGCCGGCATTTATTGCCCATCCCTAATTGCCCTCGAGAAGGCGGTGGTGAGCCGTCTTCTTGACAACCGAGTGTCTCGCTCGCACATTTCAGAGGGTAGTTAAGAGTCAACCACATTGTAGTCAATCACATATCGGCCAGACCGGGTAAGATTTCCTTCTCTAAAGGACATTACTGAACCAGATGGGTTTTTACAACAATCCGGTAGTTTCATGGTCACCATTACTGATGCTCGCTTTTCATTCCAGATTTATTTAATTCACTGAATTTAAATTCCCCAGCTGCCTGTGGTGGGATTTGAACTCGTCTCCGGATCATTAGTCCAGGATAATTTTACACACCTCAATTAAATCTCCCCTCCGTGAGGAGGTGGCCAACATCAATCTAATATCGTGAGAGAATCGACTGGGATTGCTTTGCACTGAGTTAAGCAGACATGGGGAAAGATCATGCCCCTTTGATACACTCACTGCACAGAGTTACTGGACTCGACTGCAGCATTGCAGGGAGCGGTTAAGTGGAGGTCACGTGTGTCGTTCTACCAGGAGAGTCACCTTGGGCCGACACTTACTTTTTTTATATAGGAGCAGGAGGAGTCCCTTCAGCCCCTTGAGCCTGATCTGTCATTCAATGAGATCACGGCTGATCTGTATCTTAACTCCATCTACCCGCCTTGGTTCTGTAACCCTTAATCCCCTCTTAATAACTCTAATTTTAAGGTTCTGCCCCCTTGTTCTGGACTCCCCCCCGCCAGAGGAAATAGTTTCTCTCTACCTACCCAATCAAATCCTTTAATTATCTTAAACACCTCGATTAGATCAGCCCTCAATCTTCTCTACTCGAGGGAATACAAGCCTATATATATTTATATCAAAACGTCCCCACACACTTCACGGGGGCAGGTTAGGGGCTCCTGAGCAGGAAGAAGAAGAATTAGAATAACTAGGAATGCTGGAAGTAAACGGTCGGAATGGGCTCCTCCCATGGTGAACGCAGGGGGTGACGGACTGTCTGCAAGGTGAATCGAAAGGCCAGGAGGTCCCACGTTCCATCTCTGGGTTATGCTGATCTCAGCCGACAGTGCAAACATATCAACAACACCTTGCATTTACACAGCGCCTTTAACGTAGTAAAACGTCCCAAGGCGCTTCACAGGAGCGATTATCAAACTAAATTTGACCCTGAGCCACATAAGGGGATATTAGGGACAGGTGACCAAAAGCTTGGTCAAAGAGGGAGGTTTTAAGAAGCGTCTTAAAGGAGGAGAGAGAGGCGGAGAGGTTTAAGGAGGGAATTCCAGAGCTTGGGGCCCAGGCAGCTGAAGGCACGGCCGCCAATGGTGGAGCGATTAAAATCAGGGATGTGCAAGAGGCCGGAATTGGAGGAGGGCAGAGATCTCGGAAGGTTGTAGAGCTGGAAGAGGTTACAGAGATAGGGAGGGGTGAGGCCATGGAGGGATTTGAAAATGAGGATGAGAATTTTAAAATCGAGGCGTTGCCGGACTGGGGGCCAATGTAGGTCAATGAGCACAGGGGGTGATGGGTGAACGAGAAGTTTGGACATGCTCAAGTGTACAGAGGGTGGAAGGTAGGCGGCCAGCCAGCCAGGAGAGCACTGCAATACAATTCGCCTTTGCCCCCACTGAGAGAGAATCAGAGAAATTTACAGCACAGAAGGAGGCCATTCGGCCCATCGCGTCTGTGCCGGCCGAAAAAGAGCTCTCCAGCCTAATCCCACTTTCCAGCTCTTGGTCCGTAGCCCTGCAGGTTACGGCTCTTCAAGTGCACATCCAAGTACTTTTTAAATGTGATGAGAGTTTCTGCCTCTACCACCCTTTCAGGCAGTGAGTTCCAGACCCCCACCACCCTCTGGGTGAAAAGATTTCTCCTCAACTCCCCTCTAATCCTTTTACCAATTACTTTAAATCTCTGCCCCCTGGTTATTGACCTCTCTGCTAAGGGAAATAGGTCCTTCCTATCCACTCTATCATGGCCCCTCATAATTTTATACACCTCAATAAGGTCTCCCCTCAGTCTCCTCTGTTCCAAAGAAAACAACCCCAGACTATCCAATCTTTCCTCACAGTTTGGCAACCCATCCACCACCTTAAACACTCACTCCCTCCACCACCGGCGCACCGTGGCTGCAGTGTGTACCATCTACAAGATGCACTGCAGCAACTCGCCAAGGCTTCTTCGACAGCACCTCCCAAACCCGCAACCTCTTCCACCTAGGACAAGGGCAGCAGGCACATGGGAACACCACCACCTGCAAGTTCCCCTCCAAGTCACACACCATCCTGACTTGGAAATATATCGGCCGTTCCTTCATTGTCGCTGGGTCTAAATCCTGGAACTCCCTCCCTAACAGCACTGTGGGAGCACCTTCACCACACGGACTGCAGCGGTTCAAGGCGGCGGCTCACCACCACCTTCTCAAGGGCAACTAGGGATGGGCAATAAATGCTGGCCTTGCCAGCGACGCCCACATCCCATAAACGAATAAAAATAAAACCCGGTAGCACAGGACTCACTGGCTCTTGGTACCCAACCTCAAAGGTCACGGTTAGCCAAAAGACGCCCGTAAATTTTACACTCGACTGGTCCAGTCAGTTAGGAATACAAGTTTTTTTTAAATCATAATATGTACAAGATGCCGAGAGAGTTGGGAGAGGCAGCCTTCTAAAACTTGCTCCACCTCACCACCTTGAGGACAGAGGCTGCACTACATCCTAACGACTAAGAACAAAAGAATCCGGAGCAGGCGTAGGCCACTCGGCCCCCCGAGCCTGCTCCACCACACGGCCCCCTCGAGCCCGCTCCGCCACACGGCCCCTCGAGCCTGCTCCGCCACACGGCCCCCTCGAGCCTGCTCCGCCACACGGCCCCCCCGAGCCCGCTCCGCCACACGGCCCCCCCGAGCCCGCTCCGCCACACGGCCCCCCCGAGCCCGCTCCGCCACACGACCCCCCCGAGCCCGCTCCGCCACACGGCCCCCCGAGCCCGCTCCGCCACACGGCCCCCCGAGCCCGCTCCGCCACACGGCCCCTCGAGCCTGCTCCGCCCCACGGCCCCTGGAGCCCGCTCCGCCACACGGCCCCCCGAGCCTGCTCCGCCCCACGGCCCCTCGAGCCTGCTCCGCCACACGGCCCCTCGAGCCTGCTCCGCCACACGGCCCCTCGAGCCTGCTCCGCCACACGGCCCCCCGAGCCTGCTCCGCCATTGAATAAGATCAGGGCTGATCTTCGACCTCAACTCCACTTTCCCGTCCACTCCCCTAGAGTCCAAAGATCTACTGAATCTATATTGCTCTGCTGTTCCGTTAGTTTATAATCGAAGCCACTGGTTGTTTCCAATTGTGTGGGGGAGACCAAAACTAGGGGCCATCAATATAAGACAGTCACTAATAAATCCAAGAGGGAATTCAGGAGAAACTTCTTCACCCGGAGAGTGGTGAGAATGTGGAACTCGCTGCCACAGGGAGTGGTTGAGGCGAAGAGCGTAGCTGCCTTTAAGGGGAAGCTGGATAAACACATGAGGGAGAAAGGAATAGAAGGATATGCTGATGGGGTGAGATGAAGAGGGGTGGGAGGAGGCTCGTGTGGAGCAGAAACACCGGCACGGAGCAGTTGGGCCCAATGGCCGGTTTCAGTGCCGAATAATTCAATGTAATCTCACTGATTCAAAGAAACATTTAAAATCACTGCAGAAGATAACTTTTTTTCATAAATTTTGTTAAACACTTGGCACAATAATGATGGCACATTATGTACACTGCATATTAGGCATTGTTAATCTATTTACCATTCCCAGTCAAACTGGCGGTCACCAGAAAACACCTACTGTATTCTTGAGTACTACAGAAATCTATATACTAATAGATTGTGTAGGGTGCACAGTTCCTGTCCATAAATATTACTTGCTGCTCTTAATATTTCCCATTGTAAATTGCTCTCTCAACATTTCCCATTCAATTTTGCTATGTCAACTGTCACGGTGTAGTGCTGGCTCAGGCCAATGGGCGGCGCTGTGGAGCAAATGTCCGGAATCTCTCTCTGGGAACCCCGTCACCATCTGGTGTGCAAAATCACTGTCTTCACCGTTAAAGATGATGTGCAACCGACGGGCGAACGTTAGCTGTGACTCAGTGGGTCGCACTCTCACCAAGGCAGAGGTCGTGGGGTCAAGCCCCACCCAAAAGACTTGGAACACAAAGAGTAAAGCTGACACACCAGTGCAGTACTGAGGGAGTGCTGCACTGTCGGAGGTGCCGTCTTTCGGATGAGATGTTAGAAAGACTTGCATTTATACAGCGCCTTTCACCACCCCAAAGCGCTTTACAGCCCATGAAGTACTTTTTGAAGTGTAGTCACTGTTGTAATGTAGGAAACGCAGCAGCCGATTTGCGCACAGCAAGCTCCCACAAAACAGCAATGTGATAATGACCAGATAATCTGTTTTTTTTTAAAGTGATGTTTGTTGGGGGATAAATGTTGGCAAGGAAACCAGGAGAACTCCCCTGCTCTTCTGCAAACAGCACCGTGGGATCTTTTACGTCCACCTGAGAGAGCAGACGGGGCCTCGGTTTAACGTCTCATCCGAAAGACGGCACCTCCGACAGTGCAGCACTCCCTCAGCACTGCACTGGGAGCGTCAGCCTAGATTTGTGTGTTCAAGTCTCTGGAGTGGGACTTGAACCCACAACCTTCTGAACTGTACATCAACATTCGCATCTCTCCGCACATTAGCATCTCTCCACACATTAGCATCTCTCCACACATTAGCAAGGCGGCAACAGATGGACCTGCACCACCAGTCCAGGAGGAGGAAAGATAGAATTGCGTCTTAATATAGAATTTGATTAACATAATATAACTTTCGCAGAACTAAGTTTACACATTGCCCCTCGTGGGGGCATCTAGAACGAGGGGGCATAGTTTCAGAATAAGGAGACACCCATTTAAGACGGAGATGAGGAGGATTTTTTTCTCTCAGAGGGTGGTGAATCTTTGGAATTCTCTTCCCCAGAGAGTTGTGGAAGCGGAGTCAGTGAATATATTCAAGGCAGAGAGAGACAGATTTTTGAGCAACAGGGGAGTGAAGGGTTATGGGGAGCGGGCAGGAAAGTGGAGTTGAGGCCAAAAACAGATCAGCCATGATCTCATTAAATGGCGGAGCAGGCTCGAGGGGCCGAATGGCCTGCTCCTGCTTCTTATGTTCTTATGAGACTTGTGCAAGATAATTAGAAAAGTAAATTAAATTTGGAATGCATATTCTTAAAGTAATTAGTAGAAGGTTTAGAGCGGAGTTGAGGAGAACTTTTTTCACCCAGAGGGTGGTGGGGGTCTGGAACTCACTGCCTGAAAGGGTGGTAGAGGCAGAAACCCTCATCACATTTAAAAAGTACTTGGATACGCACTTGAAGTGCCGTAACTTACAGGGCTACGGACCAAGAGCTGGAAAGTGGGATTAGGCTGGATGGCTCTTTTTCTTCTGGCACGGACACGATGGGCCGAATGGCCTCCTTCTGTGCCGTAAATTTCAATGATTCTTGACTTATATATAAAATATGAAGATTTAAGCAAATTAAATTCTCAATGCATATTCTTTACTTATATATATATATATACATAAAATAGCAAGATTTAAGTAAATTTAATACTTAATGCATATTCTTTTTTTATAAAATAGCAAGATTTAAGCAAATTACATTCTTAATGCAGATTATATACTTGTATATAAAATTGCAAAATAAAAGTAAATTAAATTCTTAATGCATATGCATTACATATATATATATAAAAAAGATAGCAACATTTAAGCAAATGAAATACTTAATGCATATTCTTCACTTATCATATGTATATAAAATAGCAAGAGTTAAACAGGATAAATTCTTATTTGTGTTTCAGAGAAGGCAAAGCATTGGGGCCACCCTGGCCTCCAGCGGCCAGAGCCGAGCTCAAACGCAGGGAAAGCTCGCAGTCGGCCACCAACGCGGCCTTGTCCCAAAGGCAGCCATCGAGTAATGGGGGGGGAGAGAGAGGCGGCGGCAGGGTAGAGCGTTCAAATATAAATTTACCTCCGCAGAAAAGGGGGGGAAAGATAAATAATTATTTATATTTTTACACTTAATGTCCGCTTACCCCGCCAGGCCTCCGAAGAGGAATTTGATGGACTTGGGGGAGCTCCGGGCTTTTTCGCCCTCCTGCGCCGCCGCCATCTTTTCATTCGCGGCAAGGTGACACCGAGGAGGGGAGGAACGCGCACGTACGTACGTACGCGCTCAATTACACGTGCACGTACGCGATTAGTGTGGCCGCCGCGCGTTTGCGCGCGCACGTGATGAGGGGAATGCGACGCGTTGACGTGACCACGCCCACTTTACATGGAGCGGGAGCAAGGGGGCGTGACCCCGTAAATCCGAGCATGCGTACTGAGACTCTTCGCCTTCCCCCCGCCCCCAGGCCCTCACTAAGCTGTCAATCTTCCTGGGAGCCAGTGATCAAGGCAGAGAGGGTTCGATCCCCACTCAAGCCTAATGGGGAGCTTTTTTTTAAATTAAATAAAAAACCCAAAATCTTTAATTGTGTTTGCATTCATTTAGATCCCACCTTCGGAAGAAGGATTTGCATTTAGATAGCGCCTTTCACCTCCTCAAAAAAAGAAAGATCTTGCATTTATAAAGCGCTTTTCACTTCTTCAAAAAAAGAAAGATCTTGTCTCAGGACGTCCCAAAGCGCTTTACAGCCAATGAAGTACTTTTTTGAAGTGTAGTTGCCGTTGTAACGGAGGAAATGCGGCAGCCTATTTGCGCACAGCAAGCTCCCACAAACAGCATAGAGTCATAGACAATCTGATCATGACCAGTTAATCTGTTTTAGATGTTGATTGAGAGATAAATATTGGCCCAGGACACCGGGGAGAACTCTCCCCTGCTCTTCTTCAAAATAAAGCCATGGGATCTTTTATGCCCACCTGAGAGGAATGGGTTCATGTGGAATGGGTTAATGTGGATTGGGTTAATGTGGAATGGGTTAATGTGGATTGGATTAATGTGGAATGGGTTAATGTGGAATGGGTTAATGTGGAATGGGTTAATGTGGATTGGGTTAATGTGGAATGGGTTAATGTGGAATGGGTTAATGTGGATTGGATTAATGTGGAATGGGTTAATGTGGATTGGATTAATGTGGAATGGGTTAATGTGGAATGGGTTAATGTGGAATGGGTTAATGTGGAATGGGTTAATGTGGAATGGGTTAATGTGGATTGGATTAATGTGGAATGGGTTAATGTGGAATGGGTTAATGTGGAATGGGTTAATGTGGATTGGGTTAATGTGGAATGGGTTAATGTGGAATGGGTTAATGTGGAATGGGTTAATGTGGATTGGGTTAATGTGGAATGGGTTAATGTGGAATGGGTTAATGTGGAATGGGTTAATGTGGAATGGGTTAATGTGGAATGGGTTAATGTGGAATGGGTTAATGTGGAATGGGTTAATGTGGAATGGGTTAATGTGGATTGGATTAATGTGGAATGGGTTAATGTGGATTGGGTTAATGTGGATTGGGTTAATGTGGATTGGGTTAATGTGGATTGGATTAATGTGGAATGGGTTAATGTGGAATGGGTTAATGTGGAATGGGTTAATGTGGAATGGGTTAATGTGGATTGGATTAATGTGGAATGGGTTAATGTGGATTGGGTTAATGTGGAATGGGTTAATGTGGAATGGGTTAATGTGGATTGGGTTAATGTGGATTGGATTAATGTGGAATGGGTTAATGTGGAATGGGTTAATGTGGAATGGGTTAATGTGGAAGGGGTTAATGTGGAATGGGGTCCCCGAGGAGTGTGTCAGTATTTACAGGGGATCCCCAGGAGTGTGTCAGTATTTACAGGGGATCCCCAGGAGTGTGTCAGTATTTACAGGGGATCCCCAGGAGTGTGTCAGTATTTACAGGGGATCCCCAGGAGTGTGTCAGTATTTACAGGGGATCCCCAGGAGTGTGTCAGTATTTACAGGGGATCCCCAGGAGTGTGTCAGTATTTACAGGGGATCCCCAGGAGTGTGTCAGTATTTACAGGGGTGTCCCCGGGAGTGTGTCAGTATTTACAGGGGGTCCCCGGGAGTGTGTCAGTATTTACAGGGGGTCCCCGGGAGTGTGTCAGTATTTACAGGGGGTGTCCCCGGGAGTGTGTCAGTATTTACAGTGGGTGTCCCCGGGAGTGTGTCAGTATTTACAGGGGATCCCCAGCAGTGTGTCAGTATTTACAGGGGATCCCCAGGAGTGTGTCCGTATTTACAGGGGATCCCCAGGAGTGTGTCAGTATTTACAGGGGGTCCCCGGGAGTGTGTCCGTATTTACAGGGGGTGTCCCCGGGAGTGTGTCAGTATTTACAGGGGGTCCCCGGGAGTGTGTCAGTATTTACAGGGGGTCCCCGGGAGTGTGTCAGTATTTACAGGGGATCCCCAGGAGTGTGTCAGTATTTACAGGGGGTCCCCGGGAGTGTGTCAGTATTTACAGGGGGTCCCCGGGAGTGTGTCAGTATTTACAGGGGGTCCCCGGGAGTGTGTCAGTATTTACAGGGGGTCTCCAGGAGTGTGTCAGTATTTACAGGGGGTTCCCGGGAGTGTGTCAGTATTTACAGGGGGTCCCCAGGAGTGTGTCAGTATTTACAGGGGATCCCCGGGAGTGTGTCGGTATTTACAGGGGGTGTCCCCGGGAGTGTGTCAGTATTTACAGGGGATCCCCGGGAGTGTGTCGGTATTTACAGGGGGTGTCCCCGGGAGTGTGTCAGTATTTACAGGGGGTTCCCGGGAGTGTGTCAGTATTTACAGGGGGGTCCCTGGGAGTGTGTCAGTATTTACAGGGGGGTCCCCGGGAGTATGTCAGTATTTACAGGGGGTCCCCGGGAGTGTGTCAGTATTTACAGGGGGTCCCCGGGAGTGTGTCCGTATTTACAGGGTGTCCCCGGGAGTGTGTCAGTATTTACAGGGGTTCCCGGGAGTGTGTCAGTATTTACAGGGGGTCCCCGGGAGTGTGTCAGTATTTACAGGGGGTCCCCGGGAGTGTGTCAGTATTTACAGGGGGTCCCCGAGGAGTGTGTCAGTATTTACAGGGGATCCCCGGGAGTGTGTCAGTATTTACAGGGGGTCCCCGGGAGTGAGTCAGTATTTACAGGGGGTCCCCGGGAGTGTGTCAGTATTTACAGGGGGTCCCCGGGAGTGTGTCAGTATTTACAGGGGGTCCCCGGGAGTGTGTCAGTATTTACTGGGGGTCCCCGGGAGTGTGTCAGTATTTACAGGGAGTCCCCGGGAGTGTGTCAGTATTTACAGGGGGTCCCCGGGAGTGTGTCATTATTTACAGGGGGTCCCCGGGAGTGTGTCAGTATTTACAGGGGGTGTCCCCGGGAGTGTGTCCGTATTTACAGGGGGGTCCCCGGGAGTTTGTCAGTATTTACAGGGGGGTCCCCGGGAGTGTGTTAGTATTTACAGGGGGGTCCCCGGGAGTTTGTCAGTATTTACAGGGGGGTCCCCGGGAGTGTGTCAGTATTTAGAGGGGGTCCCCGGGGAGTGTGTCAGTATTTACAGGGGGGTCCCCGGGAGTGTGCCACTATTTAGAGGGGGTCCCCGGGGAGTGTGTCAGTATTTACAGGGGGGTCCCCGGGAGTATGTCAGTATTTACAGGGGGTCCCCGGGAGTGTGTCAGTATTTACAGGGGGTCCCCGGGAGTGTGTCCGTATTTACAGGGTGTCCCCGGGAGTGTGTCAGTATTTACAGGGGGTTCCCGGGAGTGTGTCAGTATTTACAGGGGGTCCCCGGGAGTGTGTCAGTATTTACAGGGGGTCCCCGGGAGTGTGTCGGTATTTACAGGGAGTCACCGGGAGTGTGTCAGTATTTACAGGGGGGTCCCCGGGAGTGTGTCCGTATTTACAGGGGGCTCCCCGGGAGTGTGTCAGTATTTACAGGGGGTTCCCGGGAGTGTTGCAGTATTTACAGGGGGTCCCCGGGAGTGTGTCGGTATTTACAGGGAGTCACCGGGAGTGTGTCAGTATTTACAGGGGGTCCCCGGGAGTGTGTCAGTATTTACAGGGGGTCCCCGGGAGTGTGTCAGTATTTACAGGGGGTCCCCGGGAGTGTGTCAGTATTTTCAGGGGGTCTCCGGGAGTGTGTCAGTATTTACAGGGGGTCCCCGGGAGTGTGTCAGTATTTACAGGGGGATCTCCAGGATTGTACCAATATTTGCAGGGGGTATCTGGGAGTGTACCAATATTTGCAGGGGTTATCTGGGAGTGTACCAATATTTGCAGGGGGTATCTGGAAGTGTACCAATATTTGCAGGGGGTATCTGGGAGTGTACCAATATTTGCAGGGGTTATCTGGGAGTGTACCAATATTTGCAGGGGTTATCTGGGAGTGTACCAATATTTGCAGGGGGTATCTGGGAGTGTACCAATATTTGTGAGGGTGGGGGCCCATTTTATTGAACATGGGGCTTGATCTCTGATGAGAATAACTAATAATAACCATTCCCACAATGCGAGACAACAATACTGGCATTTTCGCAGTGGTGCAAGTGAAAGTGAAATTAGAAGGGGATTTCCAGAGGTAGGAGTCCGTACCAAGAGCAAGAAAGCTTCAGACAACAAGTTGCGACAGAGACTAAACGTTTGAGTGTCGATCTTGAGAAATGGAACTTAATGTCACCCGCAGATTGGACGATGCAGCTGGTAAGTGTCTTAAACACTGTTTCTACTCTCCCTGCTCCTGTTCTTCCACAAGAGGGAGGAGATTCCTGACAGGCATATCGGCCGTGGCAGGTTCTTTCTGTCTGGTTCCTGGGTTGAGAGCAACTGGGTGAGACCATTGCCTGCTGCCTGGCGTGTCAGTACACCGCCTGTTGAGATCCCAGGCCAGGCAGCTCCCCGTCAACTGGTCTCAGCCGGCGCAGCAGTCGGGAATCTGCCACAGTTGCCCTCAGTGCCCCTGATTTGAGGGCGGGGGACGGGGGTGAGCGGGCAGGGGGGAGTGAGCCAGGGCTCCTGCTCCCGATCGGTTTCCAGCAAACCTTGTTGGAAAGATGGGCGTCGAGTTGAAGAAAGACTGGGACTTGGCTGCGATTCCCCCACAGTTGAATAGCACGCCATGACCTTTGGTAAGAGAGGGGAAAGATCAGCCAGTGTTCCACTCCTAATTGTTGTCTGTGTGTGTGTGTCTGTGTGTGTGTATAAGTGTGTGTATAAGTGTGTGTGTCTGTGTGTATAAGTGTGTGTGTTTGTGTGTGTGTATAAGTGTGTGTATAAGTGTGTGTATCTGTGTGTATAAGTGTGTGTGTTTGTGTCAGCCATCGCTCAGTGGGTCGCAGCCTCACCTCTGAGTCAGAAGATTGTGGGCTCGAGCCCCACTCCAGAGACTTGAGCACAAAAATCTAGGCTGGCACTCCCAGTGCAGTGCTGAGGGAGTGCCGCACTGTCGGAGGTGCCGTCTTTCGGGTGAGACGTTAAACCGGAGGCCTCGTCCGCTCTCTCAGGTGGACGTAAAAGATCCCACGGCCACTATTTCGAAGAAGAGCAGGGGAGTTCTCCCCGGTGTCCTGGGGCCAATATTTATCCCTCAATCAACATCGCTAAAAACAGTTGATCTGGTCATTATCACATTGCTGTTTGTGGGAGCTTGCTGTGCGCAAATTGGCTGCCACGTTTCCCACATTACAACAGTGACTACACTTCAAAAAGTACTTCATTGACTGTAAATCGCTTTGGGGCCGACCTCCTAAGGTGGTGAAAGGCGCTATAGGCCTTCATTTCTAATTCCACTGCATTATGGAGTACTGTGTCACACCTGGAGTACTTTGTGCAGTTTTGGTCTCCTTACCTAAGAAAGGATATACTTGCCATAGAGGGAGTGCAGCGAAGGTTCACCAGACTGATTCCTGGGATGGCAGGACTGTCGTATGAGAAGAGATTGGGTCGACTAGGCCTGTATTCACTAGAGTTTAGAAGAATGAGAGGGGGATCTCATTGAAACGTGTAAAATTCTGACAGGGCTAGACAGACTGGATGCAGGGAGGATGTTTCCCCTGGCTGGGGGGTCTAGAACGAGGGGGTCACAGTCTCAGGATACGGGGCAGGACATTTAGGACTGAGATGAGGAGAAATTTCTTCACTCAGAGGGTGGTGAACCTGTGGAATTCTCTACCCCAGAAGGCTGTGGAGGCCAAGTCACTGAATATATTTAAGAAGGAGATAGATAGATTTCTAGACACAAAAGGCATCAAGGGGTACGGGGAGAGAGCGGGAATATGGTATTGAGATAGAGGATCAGCCATGATCATATTGAATGGCGGAGCAGGCTCGAAGGGCCGAAGGGCCGACTCCTGCTCCTATTTTTCTATGTTTCTATGAACCGAGGTCATTTCTACTTTAAGAGCACGGGCCGGTTTAGTTTCCTAGACGGCAGGTCCTATGACTCGCAAGGCTCCGAGGATCGGGCGGACAGTCGGCGCGCTCCCGAGGCCCCGCGCGGGAATCACAGCTGGCGGCCTCCTCTTGGGCTCGGCCCTTCGCGCGGGCACCAACCGCGCCCCCCCCCCCCCCCCCAGCCCCGCCTCCGGGAGCGGCGCGGCCACTGGTGGCGGTTTCTGCTGGTGTCCCGCGTGGCGCGGCCGCCGGCGAGTTGCAGGCTCGGCCGCAATTCCGGGCCAGCTGTATCGCAGCGACGGTTTCCCACTATCCCAAGTGGCGCCTTTGCCAAACCGTAATAGGACGGGGCTGGGCCTGCCGATGGAAACCGGGAGAAGAGTGGGAAACGGTGACCAACGTCATGGGAATATTAGGAACAGCCGGAGGCCATTCAGCCCCTCGAGACTGTCCCCCCATTCAACTAGATCATGGCCGATCTGTATCTCACCTCCAGTTTATTATCTTAATGGCAAGAAACTGGAGAGTACTGAAGTGCAAAGGGATCTGGGGGTCCTGGTGCACGAAACTCAAAAGGTTAGTATGCAGGTGCAGCAAGTGATTAAGAAGGCAAATGGAATGTTGGCTTTCATTGCTAGGGGGATAGAATATAAAAATAGGGAGGTATTGCTTCAGTTGTACAAGGTATTGGTGAGACCGCACCTGGAATACTGCATACAGTTTTGGTGTCCTTACTTAAGGAAAGACATCCTTGCTCTCGAAGCAGTGCAAAAAAGGTTCACTCGGTTAATCCCGGGGATGAGGGGGTGGTCATATGAGGAGAGGTTGGGTAGATTGGGACTCTACTCATTGGAGTTCAGAAGAATGAGAGGCGATCTTATTGAAACATATAAGATTGTGAAGGGGTTGGATCGGGTGGATGCGGGGAGGATGTTCCCGATGACGGGTGAGACGAGAACTAGGGGACATAGTCTTAGAATAAGGGGCTGCTCTTTCAAAACTGAGATGAGGAGGAACTACTTCACTCAGAGGGTGGTAGGTCCATGGAATATGCTGCCACAAAAAGCTGTAGAAGCTACAACATTAATTAAATTTAAAACAGAAATAGACAGTTTCCTAGAAGTAAAGGGCATTAAGGGTTACGGGGAGCGGGCAGGAATTTGGACATGAGTCTAGGTTCGGATCGGTCATGGCCCTGTGGGTAGCGGAGCGGGCCCAGGGACTGTGTAGCCTGATTCTGCTCCTATTTCGTGTGTGCAATTCTGTTAGATGCAGGAGATGGTTCTGTGATAGATAGTAGATTGGCGGTTAGGATCAGATCAGCCATGATCTTATTGAATGGCGGAGCAGGCTCGAGGGGCCGATTGGCCTACTCCTGCTCCTATTTCTTATGTTCTTATGTTCTTACCCACCTTTGCTCCCGAAACCCAACAACAATCTCTCGATCTCAGTCTTCAAAGCTGCAATTGACCCCCAGCATCCACAGCTTCTTGGGGGGAGCGAGTTCCAGATTTCCACTCGCCTTTGTGTGAAGAAGTGCTTCCTGACTTCACCCCTGAACGGCCTGGCTCTAATTTGAAGGTTAGGCCCCCGTGTTCTGTACTCCCCCCCACCAGAGGAAATAGTTTCTCCGTATCAAATCCTTCTACCAACATTTTAAACACCTCGACCAGCACAGACGCGATGGGTCGAATGGCCTCCTTCTGTCCCGTGAATTTCTATGATTCTACGCGATCACCCCTCAACCTTCTAAACTCAAGGGAATACAAGCAAGGTTTACACAACCGAGCCTCATAAATTAACCCCGTTAGCCCCCTCTCCCCCCGGTATCATTCTGGTGAATCTGCACTGCTCCCCCTCCAAGGCCAATATATCCTTCCTGAGGTGCGGGGCCCAGAACTGAACACAGTCACTCCAGATGGGGTCTAACCAGAGCTCTGTACAACTGAAGCATCACTTACCCCCCCGCCCCCCTTGAGATAAAGGCCATCATTCCATTAACCTTTACAATTGCTTTTTGTACCTGTCTAAGCTTTCGGGGGTGGGTTAGGGAGAGAGATTGGGAGGGCAGAGCCACGATGGCTGAAACCTCTGCCGTCAGTTCAGTTGGAACGCTGGCCACAGCAAGATTACATTATTTTTTTTTTCTATTCGTTCATGGGATGTGGACGTCGCTGCCCATCACTAATTGCCCTTGAGAAAGTGGTGGTGAGCCGCCTTCTTGAACCGCTGCAGTCCGTGTGGTGAAGGTACTCCCACAGTGCTGTTAGGGAGGGAGTTCCAGGATTTTGACCCAGCGACGATGAAGGAATGGCCGATATATTTCCAAGTCAGGATGGTGTGTGACTTGGAGGTGAACTTGGAGGAGGTGGTGGTCCCATTGCGCCTGCTGCCCTTGTCCTTCTAGGTGGTAGAGGTCGCGGGTTTGGGAGGTGCTGCCGAAGAAGCCTTGGCGAGTTGCTGCAGTGCATCTTGTAGATGGTGCACACTGCAGCCACGGTGCGCCGGTGGTGGAGGGAGTGAATGTTTAAGGTGGTGGATGGGGTGCCAATCAAGCGGGCTGCTTTGCCCTGGATGGTGTCGAGCTTCTTGAGTGTTGTTGGAGCTGCACTCATCCAGGCAAGTGGAGAGTATTCCATCACACTCCTGACTTGTGCCTTGTAGATGGTGGAAAGACTTTGAGGAGTCAGGAGGTGAGACACTCGCCACAGAATATCCAGCCTCTGACCTGCTCTTGTTGCCACAGTATTTATGTGGCTGGTCCAGTTACGTTTCTGGTCAATGGTGACCTCCAGGATGTTGATGGTGGGGGATTCAGCGATGGTAATGCCGTTGAATGTCAAGGGACGGTGGTTAGACTCTCGCTTGTTGGAGATAGTCATTGCACTTGTGTGGCACGAATGTTACCTGCCACTTATCAGCCCAAATACCAAATGAAGTCACCTCGCCCCCTCTACCCCCCTCCACAGGCCCGTTCGGTAAGCGCACCACAGATGCGTCAGGTTCTGACTCATGCCGACCAGGTAAACCCCAGGTTCTACCCCTGGGTTTGTTTATTGAAACCAGGAAGGCAACAGGGAGCGTCGCAGTTCACCCGGGTCGTCCGAGAGAGGTGGAAGAATCATCCAGGGGGTTTTCTGCCCCCTTCTCGTTTAACAGGAAGTGTGGGGGTGTTGGCCTGGTGGAATTGCGATGGCCTCCACAGTCAAATAGCAAGCTGACCCGCACAGGTTGTGGCTCGATGAGGACCGCTCACTCCCACAGAACTGTCACGAGTCGCGACCTTCAGGGTAAGAAGTTGTAAGGCAAGAAATTTGCACATAAGGAACTAAGTTTTCAAAAGTAGAAGAGATTCCGCCTTGAAATACCAGTTTGTAAGTTCCTTGCGGTGTTGCCCGCGGTCAATGAAATGAATAGAAGGTTTATTTTTATGCACAAGGTGACAGCCACCGAAATCCACACCACAGCACCACCAAGTGGCCACAGTCTGCAACTACACCGTGACAGTAGACATAGCAACATTAAATGAGAAATGTTGACATAGCAAGTTACAATGGTAAATACAAAAGTGTGACCAAATATTGTGACAACAGGGAATAATCTTTCTAAAGTGGAAGTCTATCACCCATCACCCCCCTGTGCTTGCTGACCAACATTGGCTCCCGGTCGGTAACGCCTCGATTTTAAAATTCTCAACCTCGTGTTAAAATCCCTCCATGGCCTCGCCCCTCCCTATCTCTGTAACCTCCTCCAGCCCTACAACCCTCCGCGATCTCTGCGCTCCTCCAATTCCGGCCTTTTGCGCGTCCCCCGATTTTAATCGCTCCACCATTGGCGGCCGTGCCTTCAGCTGCCTGGGCCCCAAGCTCTGGAATTCCCTCCCTGAACCTCTCCGCCTCTTTCTCCACCTTTAAGACACTCCTTAAAACCAACCTCTTTGACCAAGCTTTGGGTCACTTATTCCAAAGTCTCTTTCTTTGGCTCAATGTCAATTTTTCTCTCCTGTGAAGAGCAATGGGACGTTAAAAAGGCGCTCTAGAAATGCAAATTGTTGTTGTTGTCTATGCCCTACACACGACCTTTAATAATATAGAGATGGCTTGTATCTAAAACACAGCCTCCTTGACAGATAATTCACAAACCAGAGCCTTGTGCGAACACTTCAGGTCTTCAAGACAGTTGAAGAGAAATTTGAAGACCCTTCTGGACTTGGTGAGTACTCTCTTCTCCTTGTTAAAGAAAGACTTGCATTTATACAGCGCCTTTCACAACTACCGGACGTCTCAAAGCGCTTCACAGCCATTGAAGTACTTTTGAAGTGTGGTCACTGTTGTAATGTGGGAAACGCGGCAGCCAATTTGCGCACAGCAAGCTCCCACAAACAGCAATGTGATAATGACCAGATCATCTGTTTTCTGTTATGTTGGTTGAGGGATAAATATTGGCCCCAGGACACCGGGGAGAACTCCCCCCCTGCTCTTCTTCGAAATAGTGGCCATGGGATCTTTTACGTCCACCTGAGAGGTCAGACA
Organism: Squalus acanthias; assembly: GCA_030390025.1. Classification (NCBI taxonomy): domain Eukaryota; kingdom Metazoa; phylum Chordata; class Chondrichthyes; order Squaliformes; family Squalidae; genus Squalus; species Squalus acanthias. The sequence goes on along the minus strand of JASTWF010000067.1, from coordinate 1,193,274 downwards.
GTACCCTCGGTTTAACGTCTTATCTGAGAGACGGCACCTCCGACAGTGCAGCGCTCCCTCAGCACTGCACTGGGAGTGTCAGCCTAGATTTATGTGCTCAAGTCCCTGAAGTGGGGACTCGAACCCACGACCTTCTGATTCAGAGGGGAGTGTGCTACCCACTGAGCCATAACTGACACATTGGGCCTTTTAACTCTTCTGATTCCCCGCACCCCCGCCTGTCCCCCCCCTCATCCACATCGAACCGAAAGGCCTGCCTCCTGCTGGCCTATGATATATTTATAAATCGCTGGTTAGGCCCCAGCTGGAGTATTGTGTCCAATTCTGGGCACCGCACTTTAGGAAGGATGTCAAGGCCTTGGAGAGGGTGCGGAGGAGATTTACTAGAATGGTACCAATGATGAGGGACTTCAGTTATGTGGAGAGACTGGGGAAGCTGGGATTGTCCACCTTAGAGCAGAGAAGGTTAAGAGGAGATTTAATAGAGGTGTTCAAATTCAGGAGAAACTGTTTCCAGTGGCAGGAGGGTCGGTAACCAGAGGACACAGATTTAAGGTAATTGGTAAAAGAACCAAAGGGGGAGATGAGAATTTTTTTTAACGTAGTGAGTTGTTGTGATCTGGAACGCGCTGCCTGAAAGGGCGGTGGAAGCAGATTCAATAGTAACTTTCAAAAGGGGAATTGGAGAAATACTTGAGAAGGAAAACAATCTATAGGGCTATGGTGGGGAAAGAGCAGGGGAAAGTGGGACTAATTGGAGAGCTCTTTCAAAGAGCCGGCACAGGCACGATGGGCCGAATGGAGAGCTCCTTAAGTGGCTCGGTGACAAATTTTGTTTTATGACGCTCCTGTGAAGCGCCTTGGGACATTTTACTACGTTAAAGACGTGATAGAGATGCAAGTTATTGTTATGCAAGTCCTGTTTGCCCATCGCCCCCTGTGCTCGCTGACCTACATTGGCTCCCGGTTAAGCAACGCCTCGATTATAAAATTCTCATCCTTGTTTTCAAATCCCTCCATGGCCTCGCCCCTCCCTATCTCTGTAATCTCCTCCAGCCTTACAACCCCCCGAGATATCTGCGCTCCTCCAATTCTGGCCTCTTGAGTATCTCCGATTTTAATCGCTCCACCATTGGCGGCCGTGCCTTCAGCTGCCTGGGCCCTCGGCTCTGGAATTCCCTCCCTAAACCTCTCCGCCTCTCTCTCCTCCTTTAAGACGCTCCTTAAAACCGACCTCTTTGACCAAGCTTTTGGTCGCCTGTCCTAATATCTCCTTATGTGGCTCGGGGTCAAATTTTGTTTGGTGACACTCCTGTGAGACGCCTTGGGACGTTTCACTTCGTTGAAGGCGCTATATAAATGCAAGTTGTTGTTGTTGGATGCAAACGGATAGCGTTGGCCAACCCGTTTCTCAGCAAAGCTGCTTCTAAGCGTCGTCTTTCTGCAGGGAGTGCACAACATCCACTGCCCAAAGTGCGGGCAGACATGGGCTTGGCAGGAGGTGTGCAGCCTGTTACTGCTGACGGTGGATGAACGGCAACATTACGAGGAGAAAGTCTGGCAGCTGACGGAGAACGACACCGAATCTTACAAGAAGGTACAAACACGGGCCGAGAGGCAGGCGCTCCGAGAGCACAGCTATCTTTTGACCTTGTCTCTTTAATCCCGAGCGAAGGCAGAAGGGACAATGTTGCCATTATGGTTAGAATTGGTTGAGACTGTGCGCTCACAGATCCTATCCTTTTGATCACAGTGACACTCCAGAGTAAGTTACATCGAGTCTACAGTACAGAAACAGGCCATTCGGCCCAACTGGTCCGTGCGCCACACGAGTCTCCTCCCATCTTACTTCATCTCACCCTGTCCTTCTATTCCTTTCTCCCTCATGTTAGCTTCCTCTTAAATGCATCTATACTATCCGCCTCAACCACTCCCTGTGGTAGCGAGTTCCACATTCTCACCACTCTCTGGGTAAAGAAGTTTCTCCTGAATTCCCGGTTGGATTTATTAGTGACTATCTTATATTGATGGCCCCCAGTTCTGGTCTCGCCCAAAAGTGGAAACTTTCTTCTCTACGTCTACCCAATCGAACCCCTTCATAATCTTAAAGACCTCCATAGCCTTCTCTTTTCTAGAGAAAAGAGCTCCAGCCTGGTTCCATCTTCCCCGATAGGTATAACCTCTCAGTTCTAGTATATCTTTTTCTTTTTAATTTATTCATTAGATGTGGGCGTCACTGGCAAGGCCGGCATTTATTGCCCATCCCTAGTTGCCCTTGAGAAGGTGCTGGTGAGCCGCCTTCTTGAACCGCTGCAGTCCGTGTGGTGAAGGTGCTCCCACAGTGCTGACTTTGTCGTAGCGGTTTGGTACAACTCAGGGTCTCGCTCGGCCATTTCAGAGGGCGGTTAACAGTCAAACACATTGCTGTGGGTCTGGAGTCACATATAGGCCAGACCGGGTAAGGACGGCAGATTTCCTTCCCTAAAGGACATTAGTGAACCAGATGGGTTTTTACAACAATCTGGTAGTTTCATGGTCACCATTACGGATACTAGCTTTAAAAAAAAAATTCCGGATTTATTTGATTGAATTTAAATTTCCCCAGCTGCCGTGGTGGGATTTGAACTCATGTTGCCAGATTATTAGTCGCAGGCCTCAGAATTATGAGTCCAGTAACACAACCACTATGCGACCGTATCCTCACTATGCTGCCATGATGTCTTTTTTATAATATGGAGACCAGAACTGTGCACAGTACTCCAAGTGTGGTCTATCCAAGGTTCTTAACAAGTTCAACATAACTTCTCTGCTTTTCAATTCTATCCCTCTGGAAATGAACCTGGTGCTTTGTTTGCTTATTTTATGGCCTGTGTCACTACTTTTAGTGATTTGTGTAGCTGATTTCAAAGTTATGCATTCTGCCTAATTTTTAAATAAGAACATAAGAATTAGGAGCAGGAGTCGGCCATTCGGCCCCTCGAGCCTGCTCCGCCAATCAATAAGATCATGGCTGATCATCGACCTCAACTCCACTTCTCCGCCCGATCTCCATATCCTTTGATTCCCCTAGAGTCCAAAAATCTATCGATCTCTGTCTTGAATATACTCAACGATTCAGCATCCACAGCCCTCTGGGGCAGAGAATTCCAAAGATTCACAACCCTCTGAGTGAAGAAATTCCTCCTCATCTCAGTCCTAAATGCCCGCCCATTATTCTGAGACTGTGACCCCTGGTTCTAGACTCTCCAGCCAGGGGGAAACAACCTCTCAGCATCTACCCTGTCAATCCCCCTCAGAATCTTATCTGTTTCAGTGAGATCACCTCCCATTCTTCTAAACTCCAGAGAGTATAGGCCCAATCTACTCAATCTCTCCTCATAGGACAGCCCTCTCATCCCACGAACCAATTATTATTTGTAGCTGAATTGCAGAAAAAGCAGGGGGCTGGGGGCACGGAGCGGTTGGACAAATAACTGACGTTGTCTCTCTTTCCTGTAGTGTCCAGGGTGCAGCCTCCTCGTGCAGAGGCTGGATCTGGAGAACCTGTGCGTGGAGTGCCCGGCTTGTTCTGAGAGTCGAGGGAAGCCCTATCGGTTCTGCTGGGGCTGCACGAGGGAATGGAAGGGGCGATCTCCGCAAGGAGACAGCTGCAGGAACAAGTCCTGCAGCGCGGTCGTGCTTCTGCTGTCTTGTCCCGAGATAAACAGCCCGGGGCTGGCGGTTAGCGGGTGCCCCGTTGTCCGAGCCTGTCCCGACTGCAATGCCTTGGTCTCCCACGCCGGGGGCTGCAAATACGTCAGGTGCGGCAACTGCGCCAATCGCTTCTGCTACCGCTGCCTGGAGAAGTACACCGTGTGCTATCTTGCCAAACCCAACTGGTATTACATCGCATCCTGTGCCAAACCCATGGCACCAAGGCAAAGGTTCTCTTCAAGGTAGCAAATGTTGGCTGGCTGGATTTCTGCTCAAATTTTAAAAGTCTCATCCTTCTTCTCAAATCCCTCCACGGCCTCAAACTGCCCCCGCACCCCCCCCACTCCTACACTTCAAAAGTACTTCATTGGCTATAAAGCGCTTTGGGACGTTCGGTGGTCATGAAAGGCGCTATATAAATGCAAGTCTTTCTTTCTTTGCTGCATTCGCCATTCTGCTGGTTAGCTGCAATTGGCCTTGGCCTGGGGGGGGGTGGGGCGGTGGAAACAATCAGCCGCTCCTGATCACCAGACCGTCATCCCCTTGCTGGAAAAGGCACCTGGGTGGATATCGGAAGAGGAGCCTGTTCCGCCTTTCAATTAGATCATGGGTGATCTGTGCCTCAACTCCCATCTTACCCGCCTTGGTTCTGTAACCCTTAATACCCTCGCCTAACAACAACAACAACGTGCATTTATATAACGCCTTTAACGGAGGGAAATGCCCCAAGGCGCTTCACAGGAGCGTAATCAGACAAAATTTGACACCAAGCCACATAAGAAATAGGAGCAGGAGTAGACCATACAGCCCCTCGAGCCTGCTCCGCGAGAGAGAGTGCTACCCACTGAGCCACTGGCTGACACTTAAGGAAGGGTCGGGTCTGGAACCTCCCCGGGGTTGTTACACACCGGGCGGTGCGCTTACCCACCAAAGCCACTAGGGGTACACGCAAAAATAAACCCCGGACTGACCCTGCAATCTGGCGATGCCAGCAGGGGGCAGCACCCACGGGGAGCACATCGCGAGAAATCGGGGAACCATCACTCGCTCCCTGTGAGCGCCGCTCCCCGCTGGGAGTACCGGATCATGGAATTACCCCTTCAATATTCCAAGTCAGTGATTTCAACTTCAAAGCTTAACCTGCTCCTCAGGCAGTTGGCTGCATTTGCTTTGTGCCGTAATATGTAGATTTGTCTTTTAAACTCATGATAAATTATTAAACTGTTCCAATCACCTGTAGACGAAAGCTAAATGGTTGCATTAAAAAGTGTTTGGAAAGTTTGTGTGGTCTTTTATTTTCTCTCATAGGAACGTATTTGTCATCGGACCTGGTGTATCCTGAGGAAGTTTTTCTGTAGATTGGCAGATGCTTGTAAATTCCTGGCTGCTCCATAAGGTCAGCAGGAACTAGCAAGAAATGCTTCTTTTCTCTCTTTAATGTACTTTTCACTGGAGCGGTTCAAGAAGGCGGCAAGAAGGATGGGCACTAAATGCTGGCCTTGCCAGCGACGGCCACATCCCAAAAATAAATTTAAAAGAAAAACCTACCTACTGGCATTTTGGACTATGGAGCTCACACTGGGTAGAGGTTGTCCCAAACCCATTTCACATACGACCCGAACTGGTGGTAGGGATCGGAGATCCCTCCCATTGATTTGGGCTGGGTTTTAATGTTGCATCATCTTTTAGTGAGAATCATCACTGAATGTAACTGCTTGTATTTCACGCCTCATCTCGCTCTCTCTCTGGTAGCTGGACTTTATATTTTTAAGAGGCGTCCGTGTCCTGTCGATGCTGACTCTCGCTGTAGGGCTCCAAAGGCCGAATCCACTTGTACCTCACTCGGCTGGCCATTCCTCACGAGCCTGGACTAGTGTTGTCCAGTACCGTTACCCACTAACCACATGTGGCAAATTGGGAATCCAGATGTGGTAAATTGATAAACGAGATGCGACTAATTGGGAATGCAGATACGGATAATTCATGAGCCAGATGTGGCTAATTGGTAATCCAGATGTGGATAATTGGTAATCCAGATGTGGATAATTGGTAATCCAGATGTGGCTAATTGGTAATCCAGATGTGGATAATTGAGAATCCAGATGTGGCTAATTGGTAATCCAGATGTGGATAATTGAGAATCCAGATGTGGCTAATTGGTAATCCAGATGTGGATAATTGAGAATCCAGATGTGGCTAATTGGTAATCCAGATGTGGCTAATTGGTAATCCAGATGTGGATAATTGAGACTCCAGATGGGGCAAATTGGGAATCCAGATGTGGATAATTGCATTTCTGATTAGTAAATAAACATCGAGTAATAGACACCGAGTGACCTCAATACTCTTACTCGCACAGAACTTTAACCTGTTTGCGTCCTTTTATGGTAAAATGGAAAGCAGAGGGTGCGAGTGTTTTTTGATCGTTGTGGCTGCTTTACTCCCTTTGTTACTGAACGGCAGTAGATGTTTAAGTAAATATGCACGTGCAAAGTACATTTACCTGCATTGTGTGAGTACGAGGCGTTTTCTACTAAAGTTAGTCCATGTGGCTGAAACGGTGTCGCCCTAGGTGGCCAGTCAGCGATTTCAATTGGACGACATTGGCCACTGAGTATTAGCAGGCTATTCAACTGTGAGGGCATCAGAGCCGAGCCTCTCGGTCTCCACATCTGACACTCAGGAGCAGGATTCCCCCCCCCCCGCCCCCCACCACCGGAAGATTTCCCATCTATCCTAGCCCCGGATAGGTGCTGAGGCCAACTTGGCTGAAATTGGTTAAATCAAGGGAGCGAAATCTATCAGGGGGTGGGCGGTCCTGCTCCAGGAGTGCGGGGGACGACGATAACTGGGAAATCCTGCCCAGCAACAGACAACACAAACTCGGGCGGATTGAGCGCCGCGAAGTTTAATGACACACACACGTACTTGTTTTTCTCATCCCATTTTTATTGGAATTATAAAAGTCCAGTGTCACCATGTGACCTATACATTTGCATATTCTTCAATCATATTTAAGGCCAATAGTGTTTAATTTATTTTCCTCCTCACGCTGTTTCATCGTTTTGTTTTTATTCGTCTCACACGGTACAATTTCCAGTCCGGGTGCGAGACGCTCCTCCGTTTTCATTTTAACTTAAAACCAGAAAGTGTCGTCTTCTTCTTCTTGTTTTACTTTTTAAAATAATTTAAAACCAGCTTAAATTTAATATTAATTAGAAAATAAAAAAGAGAGTGGGCGGCTTTTAGGGTTTCACTTGTGCTCGTCGTAACAGACCGACTTCAACCACTTTTTAAAGAAATGTGCAAATAAGTGAATTCATTTTTTTGTGGGAGAGGGGAGTGGGGGAGGACGGGAGGGAAGGGAAAGGAGGGAGGGGGGAGGGGAGGGAAGTGAGAGGAGGGAGGGAAGAGAGGGGAGGGGAGGGAAAGGAGAGAGGGGGGAGGGGAGGGAAGGGAAAGGAGGGAGGGGGGGAGGGGAGAGAAGGGAAATTCAGCCCTGCGTAACCTGTAACGGTCCCAGTCTCCTGGCCGGAAGGAGTCCAGGGTGACCACAGTAGTAGCCCCTTTGGGACCATCACATTGCTTTTAGAAAACTCTCCCCTCTAAATGACAACAGTGCGTGGTTAGCACTTGGGTACACTGCGGTGGGGGCGGGTGGGGGATATTTCACTGCTCTGGCAGGGCGCAATGTCACCCTTTGCTCTCCAAACTTATCTTCACAGTCAAGCTTAAATATCCTTCACTGACCACTATTGCTGCATTACAAAGAGTTTCACATTCTGAAGGGAGGGAAGGGGTTTGGAAATAACACACATATATATATATATATAGATAGATAGAGATATATAAAAAACATTCTGAATGGAGGCCAATTCTCAATGGTTGGGAGTGAGTTACAAGGTCGGTGGGGATGGGATGGAGGGGCGGGGGGGAAGGAGAATCGGTCAGATCAGAGAGTGGTGCCATGCAGTGTTCCCTGGGTGCACGGGCCCTTTAACGGGCTGTGCGGCCCATTCAAGTTTCTGTGCATGCGCGGTTTTTCCATTTAAAAGCCGGTGAGCCGGCTGCGCAGGACCTCCAGAGCGCTGCGCGGCTTAAAGGGAACATTGGCGCCATGGCCTCCATACTCACGAGAAATCGCCAAAAGCCTTTTGGGGGCTGATTCTTTGCCACCTGTTTACGCACACACACTCGCGCGCGCACACACACACTCACGCATACACACACACACACACACACTGTACCAGCCTGGTCTTCATGTGCGTGAGAAAACTGACATTTTAAGAAAAAAAAAGTGTAACATTATTTTTTGTAAATTTAAAAAGATATTGTAAATACTGTCTGAAGGTGGCTGCAAGTAGCTGCAGATTGAGACTCAGCCCCGCACCCGGGAACCTGAAGTCCAGCCCATCCAGGGTGCACGGGAGGTGAAACATGGTAGCGGGGGGCGGGACTCTTTGTGGCCCTCAACTCCCGCGTGATGGCTCCGATGGCAGGACGTGGTTACAAGCCTGGGGCCAAGATGTCCCCTAAGCATCGATAGGTGCTGCGAGGTATAATAGTGTGGAATGGTGGGGGGTGGGAGAGGGTGGCAGGGATTACTGTAAGCGGGAATAGCGATCAGAGTTCTAGAAACAAATGGGTCAATGCTTGAGGTAAACTGGTAGACAGAGGGCTGTCGCACGCAATCATTCGGTGTTCCCCCGTTATTATCACCAAGCTATTTCTATCCAAACGGAGAGAGGGGACGGCGGGGGGTTTAATTCAATATTTAATCCAAACATTCAAACGATAAGGGGAAAGCAGGTTAAGGGGTGACCTAATAGAGCTATTGATGGAGTAGATAGGCAAGTGGGCCAATAACCAGAGGTCATAGATTTAAAATCATTGGAAAACGATCTAGAGGGGGGATGAGGAGAAATGTTTTCACTCAGAGAGTTGTGGGGATCTGGAACGCTCTACCTGAAGCTGATCCCATCAATCATTTTAAGAGGGAGTTGGGACGGGTACTTAAGGAACTTACAGGGATACGGACAAAAAGCAGGGGGGGTGGGACTGAACACGACGGCTCTTTCAAAGAGCCAGCACAGGCACGACGGGCCGAATGGCCTCCTTCTGTGCTGTGTAAGTTTCTACAATTTGATGCAAGCAATTCAGTACAAACCGGCGTAAAGCTTAGTGGTTTATGTATAATGTGCGCAGCGTAACAGTGCAACTCAAAAGCCGGCTTGACTATATGCTGGGAATAATTGCTTCTCGTCATCGGAGTGCTGTGGTTCCTCACTCTCTCCCTCCTCTCCCCAATAGGGTCGAAGGTTACCAGGAAGCTGGAGAATTCCTTCCACCGTGGAATTTCTTCTCAGCGCCTGGGGTCGGAGCGCGGTGCGGCAGTTCCCCCCCTCCCCCCGGGAGCGCTGGGCAAAGACCCCAGCTGTTTGAATCAGTGGCTGAGGCTTTGTGTTCAGGGAGTCCGAGTGCAAGCACAAAGTCAGCAAAAAACCAAACAAACCGGAAACACGGCGATTTAAGTTGGGGGAAACCCTGTCAAGACCGCCTTCTAGTCACGGTAAGCGCATTCATACGCAAACAAAACACGAAAGATTCGGCAGCTTTTAGTGTCGGCATCCAACACAGTGTGACACTAACGCTGGGTGCTCTGACATCTGTCTGTTGGTGTGTCTTTCCTCTGGGCCCGGCTTTACTTAAAGGGGATTAACAAATAAACAAGGCGTCGGCCGGCCTCTGTTAGAAACAGCGGGCAGAGGAACATAGGAGTGGGAGGAGGCCATTCAGCCCCTCGAGCCTGTTCCACTGCCATTCGATTAGATCGCAGCTGATCTGCCCCTCAGTTCCATTCACCCGCCGTTCCCTCGGTGCCCCCTTACCCAACAAATAAAAAATCTAGCCATTTCAGTCCTCGACAATGTCAATCAGCCCGCAGCACCCACAGCCTGTTGTGGCGGGGGGCGGAAGCCAGTTCCAGATTTCCGCCACCCTTTTGTGTGAAAGGCTTTCCTCCCCGGAAGGACTCTTAACGGACAAGCTAAAAGTCTGTCGGCTAATATTGACGGATGGGCCTCAGGGAAATTCTTCAGACGACGGGTGGGTGGGACCGACACATGGATGAGACTCTCGGATAGAGGTGGGGGGGTGGCTGGAGTCATTTAAAGAGCCCATTGGGTGCTGGGGAGCGGGTGGGAGTGTAGGGTCTTTTTGGGCGATGGGTCGAATGGCCTCCCTCGCCCGTGGGTGTGTTGTGAAGTCATTTCTCGGCTGCGACTGAGGGAAGGATGACTCGCTTGTGAACAGGTACACCCCGGACCCCACTCCCACACACAAAGTCTACACAGCACCTACACCTGTTCCGCACGCCTATAATATTTACAGCAGTAATACCAACATCAGAAGGAAGTAGCGAGAGAGAGAGAGATCTGGGCTAGAAATCTGGCTCTGCGTAGAACGGATCAGCCGCCCGTTACACGCCCGAGACGCATTTCTAGGCCAGAGACTTTGGGATAAGGGCAAACAGTCAGTACAAAGAAGGTTCACTCGGTTAATCCCGGGATTGAGGGGATGGACATATGAGGAGAGGTTGGGTAGATTGGGACTCTACTCATTGGAGTTCAGAAGAATGAGAGGCGATCTTATTGAAACATATAAGATTGTGAAGGGGTTGGATCGGGTGGATGCGGGGAGGATGTTCCCGATGACGGGTGAGACTAGAACTAGGGGACATAGTCTTAGAATAAGGGGCTGCTCTTTCAAAACTGAGATGAGAAGGAACGACTTCACTCAGAGGGTGGTAGGTCCATGGAATATGCTGCCCCAAAAAGCTGTAGAAGCTACATCATTACATAAATTTAAAACAGAAATAGACAGTTTCCTAGAAGTAAAGGGAATTAAGGGTTACGGGGAGCGGGCAGGAATTTGGACATGAGTCTAGGTTCGGATCGGTCATGGCCCTGTGGGTAGCGGAGCGGGCCCAGGGACCGTGTAGCCTGATCCTGCTCCTATTTCGTGTGTCCAATTCTGTTAGATTCAGGAGATGGTTCTGTGATAGTAGATTGGCGGTTAGGATCAGATCAGCCATGATCTTATTGAATGGCGGAGCAGGCTCGAGGGGCCAATTGGCCTACTCCTGCTCCTATTTCTTATGTTAACTCAAGCTGTTGCCACAGTTCTTTCCCCCCCGACTGGCCTCCCCGAGCTGACCTTCTCCGACCCTCTCTGCGTTTGATCGGATCTCCTCTTTGGAGCGTTTCAGTGCGATTCTTTTAGGACGTTAACTCACGTACACCCACCCCCCCACCACCGTTCGTCACGAGTTAGGGCTGGGTCAGAAGTGGGAATTATTCTTCAAAAAAACAAACAAACCAATCACATTCCAGACTGCCTCAAAGCCAGGAAGTCCTTTTTTAAGTTGCGGATTTTACATGGCGCGAGTTAAAAGAAGGCAACTGCACAGGGTTTAATCGCCAGCGTCCCCGGGGGATTAAACTGCAACAAAACAGTTGAGGGTTGGGGAAAAGGAGGGAACTGTGCCAAACGTCTCGCGTTACTGACGGGGACTCGGAACGTGCTGTAATTCTCTCTGCTGTCAGATGTGGGCGTTTGGCCCAAGATTCGGTGCGGTGGCACTAAGGCCCAAGATTGGGTAAAAACCCCAGCCAGTGTCTCTCAGTGTCTATCGGTCGGGATGGGGGCCAAACGACCTGCGTTGTTCTATGGAGATCCAGCTGCTTGTTGCGCGCTGCCCCCCTCCCCACCCCCGACAGTTAAAAATTCCACCGCCCCCGTCAGTGACCTATCCGCCTGTTTCACATCGGTCCTGATTTTAACCTGTTCTTCTGAGCAGGTGGGCAAACCCGAAGCCAGGGGCGGGGGGGCGGCAGGGGGAGTACTCCTTTAAATATGCTGGTCAGGGCCCGGTGACGTCATTGGGCCCCGAGTGCAATTTTAACGCGGGCTTGAGTAGCGGAGGGGGGAGAGGAGTCGGTGCGGCTTTCCTGCCAGGCGGAAGCAGGAGAGGCCCTGAAATGTTCGGCTTTCCTCTCTCCCCTGCCCCCGCTCCAGCACCCCCTGCCCTGCACCCGCCCACTCCTCACCCCTTCCCCCTGGCTCCCCTCCCCTGGGCCTCCCTCCCCAGCCCCAGCACCCACCCTGCCTCCCTTCCCAGCCCACCTGCTCCCCCCCGCCCCCCCCCCCCGGCCTCCTCCACCTTCCCCCTCCCGGGCTCCCCCCACCCCCACCTATCTCGGCACCTACCTGCGTGTCGTGGGCCAAGCCCGGTTTGGCGCTGGTGCGGTGCCTCTCCCCCGCCCTGGTCCGGCGGTTTACGCCACGGTCACATTCCGCCTCGGGGCGGGGGGCCGGAGTCTGAAAACCCGAGGCTGAAAGGATTTCTCTTCCGAAACAAAACAAAACAAAAAATCGGCCTGGTGCCCCGGAAGCATCAGAGCGAGGGGGCAGTGGCGAGGTACGTTAAAAAGCCTGTTAATCGGAAGGGTCGGCGCGGTGCCGGTGACCGGCCGCGCGGGGGGGGGGGAAGGGGAGGGGAGCGCGACGAAGGAAGCCGCAGCACACGGGGAATCGCCCGGTAACGGGCGGAGGGTACGGGCGCACGCCCACAGAGCCCGACGTGGGGGGGGGAGGGGGGCCGCGAACCGGCTCGCTGTCTCGCCTGCAGACCGCGGGCGTCTCGTTCCTCCGAGCAGCTCGGCCGACTCCAGCCTTACAACAGCGGAGAGCCGCTGGGAAACGCGCGACTGCCAAAAGCTTCTCGACTTCATCAGGTGTTCATCCTGGCCCTAAAGAGAAAGTAGCGGAGGTGCGGGAGTGAAGGGGGGGTGGGGGGGGGGGGGGGAGAGGGGAGGGAACGCGACAAAAGTATGGCTTCTTTCTTTCTTTCTCTAAACAGATTGTACACAGGACAGTGGTACTGCAGCTAATACCTCTGGACATTTCAATTTTTATAGAAAAATGTGACAAGTCAAAGCTTCAGAAAAAACACTGAGATTCACAAAAAAAAAAAAAATTTCTAACGGGACAGGAAGCTTTTTTTTTCTCGAGAGTCACCGATGGCCAGAGGGCCTAGAATTTCTTGGGACCCCAGGCAGAAGCCTGCCTCGGTGCGACCACGGTTCCAAACATCGGGAATTCCTCCGCGCTGCTTACGTCCGGGGCCTGAGGGGAACACACAAGACACGCTGAGGTCAGAAGGCGCGAGTTTAGGAAACAGCGCCCCCCCTCCCCCCAAGCGCAATGCGGAGCCAGCGCGCGCCAATCGACTGAAAGCCTCAGCCAGCGCCGCAGTCGGCTCTGCCCCCTTGCAGTTTTTGGGCACCAGGCTATAACACCGCACCCCCCCGTGCTCGCTGACCGACCTTGTCCCCTGATCCGGCGACGCCTCCATTTTAAAAATCATATCCGAGTCTTCAAATCCCTCCGTGGCCTCGGCCCCTCCCTAGCTCAAAATCTCCTCCAGCCCCACAACCGCCCCCCCGCCCACTCCGAGATCTCTGCGCTCCTCCAATTCCAGCCTCCTGTGAATCCCCGATTTTAATCGCTCCACCATTGGCGGCCGTGCCTTCAGCTGCCTGGGCCCCGAGCTCTAAAATTCCCCCCTTAAACCTCTCCGACTCTCTCTCCACCTCCTTTAAGATACTCCTTAAAACCTACCTCTTCGACCAAGCTTTTGATCACCTGTCCCTAATGTGGCTCGGTGTCAAATTTTGTTTGATAATCACTCCTGTGAGGCACCTTGGGACGTTTTGCTACGTTAAAGGCGCTAAATAAATGCAAGTTGTTGTTATAGGGAGGATGTTGCTCCTTCTTTCAGTCAGTCCTATACATAGGAACAGGAGGCCAGTCAGCCCCTGGAGCCTGTTACAAAGGAACAGGAGGCCATTCAGCCCCTGGAGCCTGTTACACAGGAACAGGAGGCCATTCAGCCCCTGGAGCCTGTTACAAAGGAACAGGAGGCCAGTCAGCCCCTGGAGCCTGTTACAAAGGAACAGGAGGCCATTCAGCCCCTGGAGCCTGTTACAAAGGAACAGGAGGCCAGTCAGCCCCTGGAGCCTGTTACAAAGGAACAGGAGCAGGCTATTCAGCCCCTGGAGCCTGTTACAAAGGAACAGGAGGCCATTCAGCCCCTCGAGCCTGTTACACAGGAACAGGAGCAGGCCATTCAGCCCCTGGAGCCTGTTACATAGGAACAGGAGGCCATTCAGCCCCTCGAGCCTGTTACACAGGAACAGGAGCAGGCCATTCAGCCCCTGGAGCCTGTTACACAGGAACAGGAGCAGGCCATTCAGCCCTCGAGCCTGTTACACAGGAACAGGAGGAGGCCATTCAGCCCCTCGAGCCTGTTACAAAGGAACAGGAGCAGGCCATTCAGCCCCTTGAGCCTGTTACATAGGAACAGGAGGAGGCCATTCAGCCCCTCGAGCCTGTTACATAGGAACAGGAGGAGGCCATTCAGCCCCTCGAGCCTGTTACATAGGAACAGGAGGAGGCCATTCAGCCTTTCGAGCCTGTTACATTAGGAACAGCAGGAGGCCATTCAGCCCCCTCGAGCCTGTTACATAGGAACAGGAGCAGGCCATTCAGCCCTCGAGCCTGTTACATTAGGAACAGCAGGAGGCCATTCAGCCCCCTCGAGCCTGTTACATAGGAACAGGAGCAGGCCATTCAGCCCTCGAGCCTGTTACATTGCAACAGCAGGAGGCCATTCAGCCCCCTCGAGCCTGTTACATTAGGAACAGGAGGAGGCCATTCAGCCCTCGAGCCTGTTACATTAGGAACAGGAGGAGGCCATTCAGCCCCTCGAGCCTGTTCTACCATTCAATTAGATCATGGCCGATCTGTATCATACCTCCATCTACCCGCCTTGGTTCCGTAACCCTTAATACCCTTCTCTAGCAAAAATCTATCGATCTCAGGTTTGAAATTTTCAATTGACCCTCCCAGCCTCAACAGCTTTTTGGGGGAGTAAGTTCCAGATTTCCACTACCCTTTGTGTGAAGAAGTGCTTCCTGACTTCACCCCTGAACGGCCTGGCTCTAATTTTAAGGTTACGGCCTCTTGTTCTGGACTCCCCCCACCAGAGGAAATAGTTTCTCTCTATCCACCCTATCAAATCCTTTCATCATCTTAAACACCTCGATTAGATCCACCCCTTAATCTCCTATACTCGAGGGAACACAAGCCCAGTCTGTGCAACCTGTCCTCATAATTTAACCCTTTTAGCCCCCGGACACCTCGATTAGATTAATCCGATGCATCTCCGGCTTCAAGGGATTAAGGGTCCCACCGGAAAGATTTCCAGTACTTTCTGTTGCCAGTTCCAACGCTCACCTTGTTACCGGGGGCGTTCCACGGAGCGTCCCTCACAACAAAGCCTTTCGTCGAGCCGCGCGGCTCCTCCTCCACCCGCGAGGGCGGCTTCATGTACGCCGCCATCGTCTCCGACTCCACGATCGCCATCATCTGCACATCAACGCCAGACAGTCAGAAAGAAATCACCTTTACAAAGACTGAAGTAAAGGAATTCGAAAGGAAGGAAGGAAGAATTTGCATTTCTACAGCGCCTTTCACCACCTCAGGACCTCCCAAAACGCTTTACAGCCAATGAAGTACGTTTGAAGTGTTGTCGCTGTTGTAAAGTAGGAATCAGGGAAACGCTCACTCCCGCAATAGCAGTTGAGGCTGGGGGCCAACTGAAAATTTCAAAACTGAGATTGATAAGATTTTTGTTAGGTGAGGGTATTGAAGGTTACAGAACCAAGGCGGGTAGATGGAGTTAAGATACAAATCAGCCCTGATCTAATTGAATGGCGGAACAGGCTCGAGGGGCTGAATGGCCTCCTCCTGTTCCTATGTAAGACTCGAGGGCTGAATGGCCTGCTCCTGTTCCTATGTAAGACTCGAGGGCTGAATGGCCTCCTCCTGTTCCTATGTAACAGGCTCGAGGGGCTGAATGGCCTCCTCCTGTTCCTATGTAACAGGCTCGAGGGGCTGAATGGCCTCCTCCTGTTCCTATGTAACAGGTTCGAGGGGCTGAATGGCCTCCTGCTGTTCCTATGTAACAGGGTCGAGGGGCTGAATGGCCTGCTCCTCTTCCTATGTAACAGGCTCGAGGGGCTGAATGGCCTGCTCCTCTTCCTATGTAACAGGCTCGAGGGGCTGAATGGCCTCCTCCTCTTCCTAATGTAACAGGCTCGAGGGGCTGAATGGCCTCCTCCTGTTCCTATGTAACATGCTTAAGGGGCTGAAAGGCCTCCTCCTGTTCCTATGTAACAGGCTCGAAGGGCTGAATGGCCTCCTCCTCTTCCTACTGTAACAGGCTCGAGTGGCTGAATGGCCTCCTCCTGTTCCTAAGGTAACAGGTTCGAGTGGCTGAATGGCCTCCTCCTGTTCCTAATGTAACAGGCTCGAGGGGCTGAATGGTCTCCTCCTGTTCGTAATGTAACAGGCTCGAGGGGCTGAATGGCCTCCTCCTGTTCCTAATGTAACAGGCTCGAGGGTCTGAATGGCCTCCTCCTCTTCCTATGTAACAGGCTCGAGGGGCTGAAAGGCCTCCTCCTGTTCCTAATGTAACAGGCTCGAGGGGGCTGAATGGCCTCCTCCTGTTCCTATGTAACAGGCTTGAGGGGCTGAATGGCCCCTGTGGTAGACACAGGAAAACAACTCCCGGGGCAGGGAGGGAAGCTCAAACTGCCCACCCAAACCACAAATACATTTTACACAGAATTACATAAAATTTGCAGCACAGAAACAGGCCATTCGGCCCAACTGGTCCATGCCGGCGTTTATGCTCTGCATGAGCCTGCTCCCACCCCTCTTCCTCTCACTCTATCAGAATACCCTTCTATTCCTTTCCCCCTCATGTGTTTCTCTAGCTTCCCCTTAAATGTATCTGTGCTAGTCGCCTCAACCACTCCCTGTGGTAGCGAGTTCCACATTCTCACCACTCTCTGGATAAAGAAGTTTCTCGTGAATTCCCTATTGGATTTATTAGTGACTATCTTATATTTATGTCCTCGAGTTTTGGACTCCCCCACAAGTGGGAACAACGTTTGGAAACATTTGGACACTTTCTTGTCTTGTTTTCTGTTGACTTGGTCAGGAAATGTTGTTTTTTCTCACTGTGTTTAAACTGTGATGGTCGCAATACTCAGCACCCTGAGCTGGGCAGAGGGAATCAGCCCGGGATTCTGCTCCTGATCACTATCCAGTGCTCCGGGCTGTCAAGGGCCTGTGTTTTTTTTATTCGTGTTTTTTTTATTCGTTCATGGGATGTGGGCGTCGCTTGCATTTATTGCCCATCCCTAATTGCCCTTGAGAAGGTAATTGCCCGATACGAGACTCCCAAAACAAGGCGCTGTTAGGGAGGGAATTCCAGGATTTTGACCCAGCGACGATGAAGGTACGGCCAATATATTTCCAAGTCAGGATGGTGTGTGACTTGGAGGGGAACTTGGAGGTGGTGGTGTTCCCTTGCGCCTGCTGCCCTTGTCGTTCAAGGTGGTAGAGATCGCAAGTTTGGGAGGTGCTGCTAAAGAAGCCTTGTATATGTGTGTGTATATATGGTGTGGTGTGTGTGTGTATATGTGGCGTGTGTGTATATATGGTGTGGTGTGTGTGTATATATGGTGTGGTGTGTGTTTATATGGTGTGGTGTGTATATGTGGTGTGGTGTGTGTGTATATGTGGTGTGTGTGTATATATGGTGTGGTGTGTATATGTGGTGTGTGTGTATATGTGGTGTGGTGTGTGTGTGTATATATGGTGTGTGTGTATATGTGGTGTGGTGTGTATATGTGGTGTGTGTGTATATGTGGTGTGGTGTGTGTGTATATATGGTGTGTGTGTATATGTGGTGTGGTGTGTATATGTGGTGTGGTGTGTGTGTATATATGGTGTGTGTGTATATGTGGTGTGGTATGTATATGTGGTGTGTGTGTATATGTGGTGTGGTGTGTGTGTGTATATATGGTGTGTGTGTATATGTGGTGTGTGTGTATATGTGGTGTGGTGTGTGTGTGTATATATGTGGTGTGGTGTGTGTGTATATATGGTGTGTGTGTATATGTGGTGTGGTGTGGTGTGTGTATATGTGGTGTGTGTGTATATGTGGTGTGTGTGTGTGTGTGTGTATGTGGTGTGGTCGATGACAAAGTCCAACACCTTCAGTGTGCCAGTGCAGCCTTCGGTCGCCTGAGGAAGAGAGTGTTTGAAGACCAGGACTTCAAACCCGACACCAAGCTCATGGTCTACAGAGCAGTAGTGATACCCGCCCTCCTGTATGCTTCAGAGACATGGACCATGTACAGCAGGCACCTCAAAAGCACTGGAGAGGTACCACCAACGCTGCCTCCGCAAGATCCTGCAAATCCATTGGTAGGATAGGCGCACCAACGCCAGTGTTCTCGCTCAGGCCAACATCCCCAGCATCGAAGCTTTGACCACGCTCGATCAGCTCCGATGGACGGGCCACATCGTCCGCATGCCCGATACGAGACTCCCAAAACAAGCGCTCTACTCGGAGCTCCGACACAGCAAGAGAGCCCCAGGTGGGCAGAGGAAACGCTTCAAGGACACCCTCAAAGCCTCCTTGAAAAGTGCAACATCCCCACCGACACCTGGGAATCCCTGGCCCAAGATCACACAAAGTGGAGGAGAAGCATCCGGGAAGGCGCCGAACACCTCGAGTCTCTTCGCCGGGAGCAAGCGGAAGCCAAGCGCAAACAGCGGAAGGAGCGTAACGTCAACCCAAGCACCCCACCTACCCGCCCCTTCAACCACCGTCTGCCCCACCTGTGACAGAGACTGTAGGTCCCGCATTGGACTCATCAGTCACCTGAGAACTCATTTTTAATGTGGAAGCAAGTCATCCTCGGCTCCGAGGGACTACCTAAGAGAGAGAGAGTGGTGTGGTGTGTGTGTATATGTGGTGTGTGTGTATATGTGGGGTGTGTGTGTGTGTGTG